>JAMPIV010000764.1:600000-763909 GCA_024509875.1 Oreohelix idahoensis
AGTCAGAGGAGTTCAGGACCACCACTGGTGTAAGACAAGGTGATATCCTGTCACCTTATCTTTTCATACTCCTCATGGACGATGTTATCAAGGCATGTAGGGAGAGAACAAGAAAGTATTCAGTGGGGTACTGGAAGATGGGACAGGTATGTATTTCAGAGCTGGCATTTGCTGATGATGTTGCCCTGATTGCTAAATCAGAGGCACATCTCCAATCCAACCTGCAAGTCTGGAAGGAAGAGCTGGAGAAGAGAGGGATGGTCATAAGCAGCTCTAAAACAAAATTAACTGTCTGATATAGTGGTGATATCACGATAAGAAAGAAGACATCAGATTAAGCTGGGAGAACAGGTCCTGGAGCAGGTCGACCACTTTAAATATCTCGGAGCTATTATAGACCGAAAGGGAGGCATCAAAGAAGAGTTGGCCACTCGAAAAGCATCGGCAGGGAGACTTTTCCAGGCCATAAATCGAGGATTCCTCAGCAAGAAAGAGGTTGGTAAGAAAACGAAGATGGCTGTATACCGCTCCACCTATGTCCCAGTCTTGACATATGGATGCGAGTCATGGGCAATGACTACAACCCACAAAAGCCAGATCCAAACCTCAGAAATGAGGTATGTGAGGAAAGTGGTTAAAGTAACAAGAAGAGACATGGTCCGCAACCAGACGATACGCCAAGGCCTAAAATGCCACCCCCTGCAGACCCAAGTAGAACAGTCCCAACTAAGATGGTTTGGCCATGTCTGCAGAATGGGAGAAGATCGGCTACCATGACAGACATGGGAGGTGAAGAGCCGGGGGTCCAGGCCCCCAGGGCGACCCGGAGTCCGCTGGGAGGATAACGTTGGACAATCTTTGAAGGACCGGGGACTGGGGTGGAGCCAGGCCAGGAAGAAGACAGCCGATAGGATAGTCTGGTGCTCTCTCTTCCAAACCTATACACCTCACGGTAGAAGGGGAACGACTAAGTAAGTAAGTAAGTATAAAGCTTCTAAAAGATGGAAAAGCGGCTGGACCAGATGGCATTCCAACAGAGTCCATCAAAGCAGGTATCGACATGTTTCCCATGTTATATAAATTACTTGGTTAAGTCTGGGAAAGGGAAGAGATACCAGCAGAATGGAAGGAAGGATATCTGGTTAAGTAGCCTAAGAAGGAAAATTTACAAGATTGCACAAATTATAGAGGAACAATGTTACTATCAGTGCCAGGAAAAGTATTAAACAGGATTATGCTCGAGAGATTAAAAGAGTCCATAGACAAGAAACTGAGATATGAACAAGCAGGTTTTCGACAAAACAGATCCTGTTCAGACCAGATAGCCACTTTGAGAATAATAGTTGAACAAAGTTTGGAATGGAATTCACCACTATACATTGGATTTGTGGACTACAAAAAGGCATTTGACAGTGTAGACAGAGAATCACTTTGGAAATTGATGAGGCATTATGGAGTTCTCCTGAAGATCATTAATTTAATAAAGAAAACATATGAAGACATGACATGCAAAGTTCTTTATGAAGGACAGCTTACAGAACCGTTTGGGATAAGAACGGGAGTGCGACAGGGAGGCCTCTTGTCTCCATTTCTTTTCTTACTAGCAATAGACTGGGTTATGAGAACGTCGACGACACACAACAGAAATGGAATCCAGTGGACTCTGACTAAACAGTTAGATGATCTAGATTTTGCGGATGACTTGGTTCTTCTGTCTCATAACCGTAATCAGATGCAGGACAAAATGAAAATAATGCATAAGAGGTCACAACAAGTTGGTCTGAAAATACGCAGGGAAAAGACAAAGATAATGAGAATAAATACAAGAAGTGATAACAAGGTTGAACATGAAGACACACCAATATAAGATGTAGAATCATACACATATCTTGGCAGCAATATAGACAAAATTGGAGGGAAAGGCAAGACTATCGAAATAAGAATACAAAAAGTAAGAGGAGCTTTCATTGCATTGGGAAACATATGGACGACAAAAGAATACAAGTCTGACATGAAAATAAGAATCTTCAACTCAAATGTCAAGTCAGTCCTATTGTATAGCTCTGAAAGATGGAGAACAACAAAAATAACAACAGCAACAAAAAGTTAAAGACTTTCATAAATGAGTGCTTGCATAGAATATAAGGTTTGAAATGCTAATACAAAGTCTCAAATGTGCAACTGATAATAAGAACCAGACAAGTGCCAGTAGAAGAAGAGATGAGAAGCTGGTGATGGATAGGACACACATTGAGGAAATCTGTTGATAGCATTATAAGGTGGTCCTTGTTCTGAAATCCTCACAGAAAGAGAGGCAGAAGTAGACTTACAAACGTGTGGAGAAGAGAGCTGGAGACAAATTAAACTGATGAAGAAAACGTGGAAAGAACTTGAGCTCTTGACTCGTGACAGGAGGACTTGGCATTTGTTTGTTAAAAGGCCTGTGCTCCTTGATGAGCTAAAGTGTATATTGGTTATTGACCACCAATCACAAACACTTTAATCAGTTCCATTTAGCAGCCTCAGAACACATACAAATTCTTCAACTTGGCATTGGCTGCAAAAGGGTGACAAGCTTAGCAACAGGTGTTTATCCACAACAACAACCTCTTGAAAGAACTAGTCTAAACTTTCAAAGACTCTTCTTGTAAGAGCATTGTTATGTCAGTAAGTATTTTACTGAGTTAATACAACTATAGATAATATTGTTTTTTTTTTTTTTTCAAACCATTCTTGTACTTTAAATTAGCCATAATTGCTTGTCAAAATGCATTAAAGAATCGGTCAGAATGTATGTAATAATTAATATATCATGTACTGTAATCAAAATCCAGGTTCTGATGAATGTAAGCAGGAGTATAATGGAGGCTTCCAGAATCATGATACTAATACTGAGGTGGGATGATGTGTGTACCATTGTTTAGACAAACTATATCAGCTAGTTAATAACCGTATATGTTGTATGTACCGTTGTTTAGACAAACTACTTCAGCCAGTTAATTAACCTACATGTAAAGTTGGCATAGAGGCTTTTTATGATAGACACCATGCAGCTTGAAATTCCATAAGCTCTCGGTATTTTCCATAGGCTGTCCCTATGTATACTGTCAAAAGCCTTTTCAAAATCAACAAAATTAATGTACAGCTGTCTCTGCCATTCTGATCACTGCTCTGTAATGTTCCTGAGGGTAAATATATGATCTGCACATCTTCTGTTCTTTCTGAATCTTGCTTGTTCTTTCCTCAGTTTGTGGTCTACTGCTTTTGAAATTCTCTGGATAATTATCCTGCGTAGTATTTTACTGAGAAATTATGTGAGGACAGCAAACCATAAGTCAGAAGAGTTCAGGACCACCACTGGTGTAAGACAAGGTGATATCCTATCACCTTACCTTTTCATACTCCTCATGGACAATGTCATCAAGGCATGTAAGGAGAGAACAAGAAAGTATTCAGTGGGGTACTGGAAGATGGGACAGGTCTATATTTCGGAGCTGGCATTTGCTGATGATGTTGCCCTGATTGCTAAATCAGAGGCACATCTCCAATCCAACCTGCAAGTCTGGAAGGAAGAGCTGGAGAAGAGAGGGATGGTCATAAGCAGCTCTAAAACAAAATCCATGGTGATATCACGAGAAGAAAGAAGACATCAGATTAAGCTGGGAGAACAGGTCCTGGAGCAGGTCGACCACTTTAAATACCTCGGAGCTATTATAGACCGAAAGGGAGGCATCAAAGAAGAGTTGGCCACTCAAAAAGCAGCAGCTGGGAGACTTTTTCAGGCCATAAATCGAGGATTCCTCAGCAAGAGAGAGGTTGGTAAGAAAACGAAGATGGCTGTATACCGCTCCACCTATGTCCCAGTCTTGACATATGGATGCGAGTCATGGGCAATGACTACAACCCACAAAAGCCAGATACAAACCTCAGAAATGAGGTATGTGAGGAAAGTGGTTGAAGTAACAAGAAGAGGCTGTGGTGAAAAGTACAGTGATACAACGTTAAAATACCTCCAATTATAAAGATAACGGGTAAGATAACATGTAGGGATAAAATTATATGTAAGATAAGAGGGTACATTCTCGCCTACGCCAGCGCTTTCTACCGCCATTGAAACTAACTAGTTAGACATGCAGACGAAACGGTTTACCCTTTTAGACGGGAGGGAAAACGGAGATAAAAGGGAAAAAAATATGACTGAACACGTGTTTGAATCTAAAAAGCAAAAAGACGCAATTTGTAGTTTAAAGAAAAAAAATCACGCCACTAGTTGACACAATGTAAGGAATTGGTGGAAAAAAGACCTTAGCTCTTATTCGAAACAGACGTATCTTAGACGTTTTACCGTAATTAGTTGTTTTGTTTGAATATAGCGGCAAATGCCATACCCGAAGGTTCAAAACAAATTTCAAAAAAATAACCTTGAGAAAAGTAGGTTTTTCTTTAATAATAAAGTTATGAAAATAAAACCTAGCTAGTTTGATAGCCCATCTTAAGCTGACAAATAATATACTTTTAATTATACAGACGGACAGATAACACGGAAGATATTGACGAAAGACCGTATTGTTCCAATCAGACTAGCGAACAGTTTTTTTTGCATATTTTCACTAAAGTTACGTTTTGGCGTCCTTGAGCCCTAAAAATGCAAAAATCAAACTGTAATGAACTAGAGGGGCAAAGTCGGAGGATAGAAGCTAAAAATAACTTAGGGGGGTAGGTTTGTGCAGTTTTTGCATGTAGTTAGTCCAAAAAACAAGTGTATTTTTGAGAAAAGCCAAGTAGAGACAGACGGACCAACAGAAAATAATACACACTTGACTGAGATTTGACTGAAATTTGACTTTTGGTTTGAATATTTGAAAAAAGTTAGAGGGGAAGTTCGTTGATTGGATAGAAGCATTCATATTATTGAGAAAGAGACGCACACTTGTGCCATTTGATAGAAGACTGTCCAGTAACACAGTTCTTGACTGCTAGAGGTGATTTCCCGGAATAAATAAATAAAAATCAGTGGGACGCCCTAATCTAGCCAGCAGCTCAGCTGAGTTTTGCTAGTCCTAAGTAACTGTGTTCTCAATTCTGAATTGTGGTAAGGAAAAAAGCATTTATCTTGTTTATTCTAATATTTTGAGTGATTGATACTGCCATATCATGAAAAATGATTACGACAAGTAAGTGCCTGCTCTAGGTCCCCAGCAGCAGTCCAGGGCCTAGAGACAAACTAATAATATATGAAAACCTATCTAAGACTATGGAAGGCGGATCTATTATTGACATCAGTGGGAACATATTACCCACCTTATTGAATAGAAGAGGAAACTATTGAACATATTTTGGATGCAATGCAGTCTTGGGAAACTGGTACTAATTGATAACAACTGGGTGAGATGTGTTACGTTGGTCAGAGAGATCTGACCCAGTCTGTGTAATGTTGTTTTGTGGTGTTGTGTGTAAGAGTGGCGCAGTGAATAGAGTACTGACACATGGCACAAATTTTGTTTCAGAGTTTCTGATCTGGCACTACGATTGTGCCAGATTGCTTTTGTAGAAGTACAAAAGCGGGTGTCTGTGCAGCCTAGCATTTTACTCCAGCTACTGAGAGGAGTGGGCCACAAGAATTCTGTACTACATCATTACAGGCCAGTAAAGTGCAAACCTGGCCTGCTGGAGATTCATTAACAAATCCCACCATCAATAAAGAAATAAAGCTTGTAATAAAACCAGTAACATCAGTCCCTATGTTAAGGACTATGAAATTTATAACCACAGATTGGACATGATGACGCCACCCCAACTAACCATCCAGTGCTAGTGTTCCCAAGACATTGTAGATACCATTAATATTAACCATTGTAATAATATACCTATGTACAAAAGTTATATTTGATTATGCAATATATATATGCATTTCATTGATAAATACCTATCATTTCATATGTTCTGACCAAAAGAAACAATTGGTTCAGGACTAATAAATTAAAAAAATTTTTAAACTTAAACTTTAACAGCCAGTGTTAGTTCAGTGTATTATAGAGTTTATTATTATTATTATTAGACTTATTAATTACATGTGTGTGTCTGTGTATTTTATTACCTACACATTACATTTCAGTACCCTAGACTTTTAACGTAGCTAACACTCATTATAGGAGAATAGGTCTGTTTGAGGTCGTAAGTGGTAGCAGAAGGGCCTTCTGTAACTCACATAAGCTTTTATCTCAGGAGCCTTCACAGCTGACCTCATCCAGTACACTAGGTAACATATCAACCATACAATAACATCAAAAACCACTACAGAGGCATGGTACGCAACCAGATGATACGTCAAGGCCTTAAATCCTACCCCCAGAAGACACAAGTAGAACAGTCCCAATTAAGATGGTTTGGCCATGTCTGCAGAATGGGAGAAGATCGGCTACCACGACAAGCATGGGAAACAAAGAGCCAAGGATCCAGACCCCCAGGACGACCCAGAGTCCACTGGGATGACAACATTAGACAATCTTTGAAGGACCGAGGACTAGAATGGAACCAGGCCAGGAGGAAGACAGCCGATAGGATAGCCTGGCGCTCTCTCTTCCAAACCTCTACACCTCACGGTAGAAGGGGAACGACTAAGTAAGTAAGTAAGTAAGTATTTTACTGGGAACTGAGAGGAGAGTAATTCCTTTCCAGTTGTTGCAGTCTGCAAGGTTCTTGGACAATTTGACAATTATTCCTTTATTCCAATCCGTTGGTGTTGTCTCTGTTTTCCAGACTTGTGCAAACAGTGGTTCTAATAGTTCTGCTGCTAGGTCAGGGTCTGTCTTAAATAGCTCTGCATTAAAATTATTGTGACTAAACGCTTTTCCATTCTTTAACCCTTTGATTGCCGTGGTGATTTCTTCCCTTCGTGGAATGTCTGTATTTACGCCTAGATCATTTTCAGCCTCAGGAACATTCAGCTGCATCTCTGGTAGTTCCTTATTCAGTGATTCTCTGAATTTCTCTGCCTATCTTGTTTCCTGCCCTTGTGCTGTGGGGATGAGATTTCCTTGCTTGTCTCTTACTAACGTTATATTGTTTGCACCTTGTTTTCTGCTAATAGTTTTAGTTATTTTATATACTGTGCTTTGTTCATTTCAGTGCTGCCTCTTCTGTCTGTCTTACAAGATCGTCTAGGAATTTCCTTTTGTTAGCTTGGGTTTGACGTTTTACTTCCTTGTCCAGCTGACTGTACTGTTCACTATACAATTGCTTTAACCTGGGGGACTTTGCTTCTGCTTTCTTTCTTTTCATTTCTTTTCTCATTGCTTACTTACTTACTTAGTCGTTCCCTTCTACCATGAGGTGTAGAGGTTTGGGAGAGAGAGCGCCAGACTATCCTATCGGCTGTCTTCCTCCTGGCCTGGTTCCATTCTAGTCCTCGGTCCTTCAAAGATTGTCTAATGTTGTCCTCCCAGCGGACTCTGGGTCGTCCTGGGGGTCTGGATCCCTGGCTCTTTGTTTCCCATGCTTGTCGTGGTAGCCGATCTTCTCCCATTCTGCAGACATGGCCAAATCATCTTAGTTGGGACTGTCCTACTTGGGTCTGCAGGGGGTGGCATTTTAGGCCTTGACGTATCGTCTGGTTGCGGACCATGTCTCATCTTGTTACTTCAACCACCTTCATCAGATACCTCATTTCTGAGGTTTGGATCTGGCTTTTGTGGGTTGTAGTCATTGCCCATGACTTGCATCCATATGTCAAGACTGGGACATAGGTGGAGCGATATACAGCCATCTTCGTTTTCTTACCAACCTCTCTCTTGCTGAGGAATCCTCAATTTATGGCCTGAAAAAGTCTCCCAGCTGCTGCTTTTCGAGTGGCCAACTCTTCTTTGATGCCTCCCTTTCGGTCTATAATAGCTCCAAGGTATTTAAAGTGGTCGACCTGCTCCAGGACCTGTTCTCCCAGCTTAATCTGATGTCTTCTTTCTTCTCGTGATATCACCGTGGATTTTGTTTTAGAGCTGCTTATGACCATCCCTCTCTTCTCCAGCTCTTCTTTCCAGACTTGCAGGTTGGATTGGAGATGTGCCTCTGATTTAGCAATCAGGGCAACATCATCAGCAAATGCCAGCTCTGAAATACAGACCTGTCTCATCGTCCAGTACCCCACTGAATTCTTTCTTGTTCTCTCCTTACATGCCTTAATGACATCGTCCATGAGGAGTATGAAAAGATAAGGTGACAGGATATCACCTTGTCTTACACCAGTGGTGGTCCACAACTCTTCTAACTTATGGTTTGCTGTCCTCACATAATTTCTGCAAGACTTGTAGAAGCTCTGTATAGCATGAATCAGAGGTGCTGGAATGTTCTTTCTTGCCAAACAGTCCCAAAGTTTGCTCCAGGGGACCCTGTCAAACGCCTTTTCCAGATCTATGAAACAAAGATGGATCTCACTCTTAAACTCAATGGCCTTTTTACTCAGCTGTCTGAGTGTGAAGATTAGGTCTTGAGTACTTCAGTTTGCTCGGAATTTGTACTGGACCTCATCCAATTGTGGCTCAGCTAGGCGTCGGAGTCTCTGCTCTAGGATTCTAGAGTAGATTTTACCAGGGACACTGAGAATGGATATGCCTCTATGGTTTCCACATTGTCGATTGTCACCCTTTTACAAAATTGGTGTTATGATGGCAATCTCCCAATCCTTTGGTATGGTCTTGTTGCACCACGCGGCCTGTAGGACCCTTAAGAGTAATAGGTCGCCTGATGCTCCCATGTCCTTAACCATTTCTGGTGTTATACCATCATGCCCTGCTGCTTTGCCCATCTTGATTCTCTCCAGTGCTGCCTTCAGTTCTTCCATCTTTATGTCATCTTCACCATCATTGGTTTTCTCTTATGTGCTAGTGGTTATCATTTCTGATGCTTCACCATGCTCACCATCCAGGAGTTCTGAGAAATATTCTTTCCATCTTTCCATTACTTCCTTCGAGGCAGTAAGCAATTTGCCTTGCTTGTCCTTTATAAATTTGAAAGGGCATTGTTTTTCCTTAGGGTCTTATAGAGCAATTTCTGGTTTTCTTGCGCATCTTTTTCTAGCTTTTCTCCAAATTCTTCCCAGGAGTTCTGTTTTGCTGCTAGCACCTTGTTCTTTGCTTCTGTTCTGAGTGTCACATATTCTCTATATTTCTCCATTTGTCCTGTTGTGTTTTTAGCTCCTAAGTATTGTTTCCATGCCATTTTCTTCTCTCTTATTTTCTCTTTGACTTCCTCTGTCCACCAAGGTGTCCTCTTTCTCTTGTTCCCAAGTCGGACTTCACCACATGCTTCTGCAGCAGCTGTCTTTATGATGTCCTTGAATTTAAGCCAGAGGGTTTCCAAGTCATCAGGTTGTTCTTCTGTGTTGCTCACTACTGCAGTAATAAGCCCCTGATATCTGGTCTTAATTTCTGGCTCTCTCAGCTTGTAGGTCTAAATGCTCATTTCTCATTGCTTTGTTGTTTAATGTTTCTGGTGTTATCCAATCTTGCCTCTTCCTTTCCTGGAATCCCAAGCATGATTTGCTGCTTTCCTTATATATTGTTGAAATGGTGTTGAATTTCTGGTCAACATCATCAGTCGATGTCTTTTCCTCGCTTTTGGCAATTTTATCGTTTCTTTATATCCGCCACAAAAGCTTTTCTGGTAAGGGGGTCCTTCAATTTGCTGGTGTCATATCTTTTCTGTTTAGTTATAATTGGTCCAGAAGTTCTGAGTTTCACCTTCAATCTTGCTACTACTAAGTGGTGATCGCTTTCCACATCTGCACCTCTTCTTACTTTCACATCTTGTAATGAATGCCTCCATCTACCATTAATCATAATGTGGTCTATCTGGTTTCTTTCCTGGCCGTTTGGTGATTCCCATATTAATTTGTGAATTTCTTTGTGTGGAAACAGCGTTCTTCCAATGACCAAATTGTTAATGCTATTGAAACGTATTAGCATATCCCCATTCTCGTTTACCGTTCCGCTGCTGCATTTCCCCATTACTCTTTCATTATATGTATTGTGTTCCAACTTTCACATTGAGGTCTCCCACTACTATAATAAGATCGTACCTAGGTGCAGTTTCCATTTCCTTTTGCAGCTGTTGATAGAATTCGTCCTTGACCACTTCGTCACTGTCATTTGTTGGTGCATAGCAATGTATTATTGTGATGCTGGTAAATCTCCCTGTCAGTCTGTTGTTGATGGGTTTCCATTCCAGTAATGATCTTTCTGTTCCTTTCTTTAGGATAATGGCTACACCTTCATTGTGCTGTCGATCTTCTCTTCCAGAGCAAAGTACTGTTTCTCCTGTTGCTGTTTTAATCCTATAACTGTCATAATGGCCGATGATCGGCCATTATGTCTCTCTCTGTGGTGTCATGGCCGGTTAAATCGGCCATTAGTAAAGTCGTAATTACAAATGCGAATCGACGTTTTTCCGGTTGCAAAGGGGAAATAACTATAATAAATAGATTTCCCTTCCTTTCCGGTGTTTTAGTGTGGTGTAAAAATACATTTTTATCCCGTTGATTTGTGTTCAATCGGATGTAAATTTTTCTCAATTTTTTTTCGACTGCCATCATGTCTGACGCTGTCATCAGGACTAGGAAATAAATCTAGACCGTCATAATTTGAAATTTTTCAAATGGAAAATAGTGATTCCAACGATGACTTTGTAGACATCCCACATGCCAATGATGAAAAAAGATAGTAGTAGTGAAGATGAAGCCGAATCTAGCCCTGGGTCTAGTGTTGTCACTGACCAATTTGGATGGTAAAAGGTTGACAGTAAAAATAGTAGACTACGATCTGATCCAAATTTTATTGTAAGAAATCCTTACAGCTCCCAAAATATAGACTTGGAAAGGTGCACAGAGCCTTTTCATTTTTTTTCTTTTATTTTTTATGCTGAACTTATGAACACTGTGCTGTGAGAAACAAACCAATATGCTCAACATTTCCTGAAATTGGAATCCACAGATGCATGGATGGAGTCCACACCCTAACAGTTGGTACCATAAAATACCAGAAAATGGTATCACAATGGAGCAACTGAAAAAATGCCTAGGCCTACTGCTAAATTTATTATTGGTAAAAAAAAAAGCTTAGTGATTACTGCTCAAGTAGGCCTGCATTGATGACTCCATTCTTCAATGACATGATGAGTTTCAATACCTTTTCACTCATTCATCAAATGCTGCACGTCAATGACATTACGTTAGAAAAGAAAAGAGGTGAGGATGGTTTTCACCCTTGGAGCAAAACTAGACCTGTTCTGGATACAGTGAATCGTTGTTCCAAATTGTATTATGTGGAATATCTCTGCAGCAATCACCCTGAATCTCGGCCACCAACACTAAGTCAGCCTCATGTTCGGCAGCTCATGCCAGAGGCTGGTACATCATTGCATTGCTTATTTCTTTTGGATGGAAAGAAAGAAAAAAACTGCTTTGTCTGCAGTGACAGAAGCAAGGAGAAAAAAAGCAGTAATGGCAGAAAAAGAACACGACACTGGTGTCTGACATGTAAAGTTGGGTGTCGTGAACATTGTGAACCCAACCTCGTTCACAAGACTGATCAAGGACTAAATCGAAAAAGAAAAAGAGAATAAGATCAGGTAACTCTGTCTGTATTTGTTTTTTTCCTATCTTGAAGAAAAACACAAAGAAAAAGATGTAGTCAGTTGAAACATAATTTTCTTTTGTCATTTTTGGAAGTTGGTAGAAAGGCTTTTTTAGGTCACGAATGAAACAAATTCACCAAAATTACAGTTTTCATAATAAAACCTTATAACTACATTTTCTGAAATATTGTTTGCAGTGTCTGAAAAACTTATTCAGATGAGAAATAGAACTAAACAGTCAATGTGGGGGTAGGTTGAAAGCTGATGAAAGAGTTACATAATTAATGTTATTCACTGTCTAAAGGTCAAGGTCACCATACATAACGCTCAGATACCTTGAAATTAGTACCATATGATTCCTTATCCAATATACTTTCAAAACATGTATACTTATATGGACCTATGACTTCATTTTCTATATGTTTCTGGTATTTTATTGGAACTAGCCAAAATTCTCAAAATAGTCATGACACCACAGTACAATTGCACTTGACAGATGAAGGGTTAATTTAACCTGTCCTTGTCCATCTGCTCCCGCTTATCCCTAGGATGTGTAATCTATAGTTTCTCATTTCCGCTGTGACCTGTTTTAGTTTTCCTGTCTCGTTCATTGTCCTGACATTCCAAAATCATATTCTAGTTTCATGTTTTGCGATCAGGACATCTGTTTTCATGTCAATGGCTTCCTTTCGGCTTTCACCACTGGCAGTCATACGAGCTTCAAACTCTGGATGTTTGTCTCGCAGCAAAATTTGTTCATTTGTTGTTGTTTACGTAACTTGGTTTCTTTTTACATAGACAGGGGTGGAGGACCAAGGTGTGGCTTAAGTCTAACCTCTACTCACGCAAACCTGTCTAGCTTAGTAGAACCTGCCAGGAGTAAAACTCCCACTGGCATAACTCTGGGGGTAATCAGGGTACGCAAACCTTTATACCTCAACAAGGTATTGACACCAGTGATAGCAGATATCAGCCAGTTAATTAGCCTTATATGTTGTATGTACCATTGTTTAGACAAACTATATCAGCCAGTTAGCTTTATATGTTGTATGTACCATTGTTTAGACAAACTATATCAGCCAGTTAATTAACCTTATATGTTGTATGTAGTATTGCTTAGACAAACTATTTCAGCCAGTTAATTAACCTTATAAGTTGTATGTACCGTTGTTTAGACAAACTATATCAGACAGTTAATTAACCTTATATGTTGTATGTACCGTTGTTTAGACAAACTATATCAGACATTTAATTAACCTTATATGTTGTATGTACCGTTGTTTAGACAAACTATATCAGACAGTTAATTAACTTTATATGTTGTTTGTACCATTGTTTAGACAAAAAATATCAGTTAATTTTCCTTATATGTTGTATGGACCATTGTTTAGACAAACTATATCAGACAGTTAATTTACCTTATATGTTGTATGTACCATTGTTTAAACAAATTATATCAGACAGTTAATTAATCTTATATGTTGTATGTACCGTTGTTTAGACAAACTAAATCAGACAGTTAATTAACCTTATATTTGTATGTACTGTTGTTTAAACAAACTATGTCAGACAGTTAATTAACTGTATATGTTGTATGTACCATTGTTTAGACAAACTATATCAGACAGTTAATTAACCTTATATGTTGTATGTACCATTGGGACCCAAAGACGCAGCAATAGAGAATGCAGTCAGCGACCTATAGCTTGACTGCTTGCATCAGGGTCAGCAAACCAGAGCTGACCAAGACCCTACTCCACCTCAATGTGGTGGTCCTGGAAACAGGCTGCATCACTGCAGACTGGCTGAGAGAGTAGGGATCGAAGAGAGAAGGCAATCCCGGTCCCAAAAAATGCCGTGCTGAAGTCGGATGTGCCGGCCGAAAGGCGCAGATATCGTAGCTCCGCTGTAAACAGACAACGCAACCAACGTCCTTTTCAGGACGAACGAGGAAGAAGAAGTATGTACCATTGTTTAGACACTATATCAGACAGTTAATTAACCTTATATGTTGTATGTACTGTTGTTTAGACAAACTATATCAGACAGTTAACCTTATATATTGTATGTACCAATGTTTACACAAACTATATCAGACAGTTAATTAACCTTATATGTTGTATGTACTGTTGTTTAGACAAACTATATCAGGCAGTTAGTTAACCTTATATGTTGTATGTACCATTGTTTAGACAAACTATATCAGACCATTAATTAACCTTATATGTTATATGTACCATCGTTTAGACAAACTATATCAGACAGTTAATTAACCTGATATGTTGTATGTACCATTGTTTAGACAAACTATATCAGACAGTTTAGACAAACTATATCAAACAGGCCATTGACCTTAAATGTCACCATTGTCCTGGTCACTCCATATGGAGAATAGAACCACTACTACAGGAAGCTTACACTAAATGAAAATTCCCAGTAATAAGAAACTTCTCAGACTACAGCTGGGAAAAGGCTATTTCAGAATAGAAGAACCTTACTGTGCAGGATGTCTTCAAGACAATAACATAGAACATTTCTTGTTAAAATGTAAGAGATATGAACAAATGAGAATACCAATATTAGATTATTTGCAAGCATCCAACTTACCTATAAATATAGAAGAGGTGTTAAGAATAGACGGACCTAGGGAACAGCATAATATGGTCAAAAAGTATTTAACACGAACAAATGTTAATATATAGTGGCTGGGAATGTGAAGGTCTGATGCTGTTCTTACAATGCATATGACTTTTAACAGATGAAAGTCAATTAAATATCTGTTAAAGTCAGTTATATAACTGGAACCACCAGGCCTTTACACCCCTCCACTTTAATATTATTCTTGTTCAGAGTTTCTTCTTGATTTTTTTTTTTTTAAATTTTTTATTTATTTAATGAATAAGCACAATTGTGATTGTCCCTATTTACAATGATTTGACAAATGTGATGCCACTTTCTCATATCGGCAGTTGTTCATATTATTTGGAATTGAAAACAATATATATCCTAATTATAACCCATCAGAGGTTGAACGGGATGTTTTCTTCATTAATTAAAAAAAAAAACCAAAAAAAAAAACCCACTAAACATTCACAAGCTCTTACTGTGATGGTATCTATAGCTATTTGTTTGACATGATGATGTTGCCAGCCTCATGATCAGCCTTATAATAGTGCCTTATACAACATCCTGAGGAAGCAATATTCCCACTCTTTCTTTGTCTCATTAGAGACCCCAGACACTACAAGAGGCCTTATAATAGTGCCTTGTACAACATCCTGAGGGAGCAATATTTCTTTGTCTCATCAGAGATCCCAGAAACTACAAGAGGCCTTATTAGACATGCTTGTTTGTTTTTTCAGTGTTTTATTTATTTATTTATTTTTGACACAAACAATTCAAATGGTTTTTTTGTGTTTGAAAGTTCACTGTGTTGTAGAAAATAATTGTGTGCTCTGTATATTTGTGTATGTGTGTGTTTGTCAGTATGTACATGAGCATTTGTCTGCGCATGTGAACATAAGTGTGTGTTCATTTGTGTATGTGCATGTGAGTATGTTTTTGTATGTGTGCATGAGTGATGGCAATAATGAGAAAATGTTTGCAGAAAAACGTATCTCCCCTACATTTTAATATTGTGTATTACAAGTGTCATAAATACAAAGAGAAATCAAGTCCAACACAAAAATCTCAATCTTCAACTCCAGTGTCAAGGCAGTTCAATTATATAGCTCTAGTTTATGGCATTCTGAAATGCTCAGGGTAAAAGAGGTTTTGGGAGACACAAAAAACACACATAGTAGAGAACATAATACAAAAGTCAAAGATGAGTCAGTCATGGAGACACATTGAGCTGGTAGTATACAACAAGAGGAGTTGGCATACATTTGTTGAAGGCCTAGGCTGTTTAGGAAGCTAAAAGTGATAATGATGATATGTCATAAATGCCAGGATTGATCAAAATTTGTTTCAGGCTGATTGTGACAACAGTTGTACTAAAACTGAGATACAGTATACTGACTTCTTGGACATGCCAGAAAGTCAACAACAGTTATGCTTATTTGGAGATGAGAAAGGTATGTATAATATACAAAAACAAGACACGCGCTATTTTGAGTGCCGTGTAGTTTAGTGCAAATTTCAGAAGGGCACGACTTTTATATAACTTCAAGACTGCAACTGTGGTTGGACAAGTTTATGTTGGCTTTTTTTCATGGGATGCAATTTATCCTCTTCTGTCAAAAGAAAACAATCAAATGGCAAAAAAAAAAAATAATAATAATAATAAAATATATTGTCAATTTTCGACGTTACTATGTTTCTATTTATTATTTAAAATATAACAGTGACTTTAGTGGGGGGAAAAAGATGCATGCAATAATAAGCATCGTGCAGTTTAGTTCAAAGGCCAGAAGCACAGAACTTTTATATAATTTCCAAACAGCAACTTTGGTGGAAAAAAGTTTGTGTGTGACGCCCAGCCAACAACCCACCTCTCAACGAAAAACTGTTTGGAGATGTCAGGAACCTTGAGCCTTTATTAGAGTCATTAATGTAGAAGTCTGAGGGCGAACGAAGAAAAAGAAGATTTTATATTGTTTGCAACTCATATATTTGTATCATATTAACAAATATATGCCCCCGTGGCAACTTAGATTACGGAATTAAAGAAGGAAGAAAATAATATTCTTTCACTGACATTATGCTTTTCCCCCTCGAAATTATGCAAAACATCTGAGAAGAATGAAATTTATTAATAAATATATAACGTGTTGATATTTAATTAATAACCTTTAAGATATGATGCTGAAGGCGTATTTTATGCCGGTCACAACTAATTATTTTAAATTCATATTTTGGCTACACAAGTTTACATGATTTAAATATCTGCACAGTATGACATTTAATACTAAGCAGCGAGTGGGCCTTTATCTGATATAATTTGTCTAAACAACGGTACATACAACATATAAGGTTAATTAACTGTCTGATATAGTTTGTCTAAACAATGGTACATACACCATAATTAAATCTATTTACAAATTTTAATTAAACTTGCTTAATGTTTACATCCTGGGGAAGGAACCTGCCCTCCTACCAGGCGCGTCAACTGGGTGTTGGATGGTCGAATGGCCTCTAGATATAGAGATTAGTTGTGAATGCTGAATAATCAGCCATGAACCAAAGCAGGTGGTTGTCACTGAGGGTGAGGTGGGACCGTTGCAAAGGACAGCTGTCTGTATCAAATCACCTCTGAAGCTTTATGATGTGACAACCAGCGAGATGGAGGCTCTTTAACCTCATCTCTCTCCACTGCCTTGTGGGTTTGGCTATTTAGTCAAAGGCTAGTGGAGACAACTGTACACAAATCGACGGAAAGCAACGGGAAACTACCGTTGTATTATTCCCTTGTATAATCATGAATCAAAACAACTTCCTGGTAAAAGACAATGACGTTAAGGGGGATTCTAGAGGAATCACCTCGTTCGGTAGGGAGAATTATGTGCTGCAGGTGATACCCGCTCGTCATCAAGCTACTGCTAGCAAAATTAGAATTAAGGATAACTTAATCATAGGAACTTGGAATGTCAGGACACTAATGCAGATTGGAAAATTAAATAACATCAAGATGGAAATGGAAAGAATGAATGTAAACGTATTAGGGCTATGTGAAATACGATATACCGGAACAGGTGAAATGATTTTGACAACTACAAAATAGTTTATTCTGGAGGAAATAAACATGAAAGAGGCATAATATTAGATGCAGAAAGAGCAAGAATGGTAAAGGGAATTTGAGCAATATCAGATTGAGTCCTGTTAGTTAAATTGAGTGGAAGACCAATAGATATCAATTTTATCCAAATATATGCCCCAACTGCAAATAGTACAGATGAAGAAACTGACACATTTTACAGTGAACTTGATATGGCATTGACTCAGTGTAAATCTCATGAGACAACTGTTATACTTGGAGGCTTCAGTGCCAAAGTTGGAAACGAAAAAGTTGATGATGTGACTGGTGGTTATGGCCTGGGTGAAAGAAATGAAAGAGGTGACAAACTGATAGAGTGGGCAAGAACGCATGAAATGATAGTAGGAAACACCTGTTTTAAACAGCATCCTAGTCGCCTCTGGACGTGGAAAAATCAGGGAACAACGTTCATAATCAGATTGACTACATACTAATATGCGGGAGATTTAGAAACAGTTTTAAATCTGTGAAAACTAGGCCAGGAGCAGACTGCAACAGCGACCATGTATCAGTAATAGGAACACTTAGAATAAAATTGAAGAAAGTAAAGTGAGCTTCAAACAACATAAAGTTAAACTTAGCCTTACTTAAATCAGATAAGGTAATGAGTGAAAGATACAACATTACAATACAGAATAGGTACAATGCAATAGAAAAAATACAAAGTATAGATCTCTTCTTCTTTGATCCTTAGCCGCCGACCGTCAAAGCAGTCAGTGGCCATCACGCCTAGTGGCGTCTTGTAGGGCAACAACAAATTGATTCCACTTTGCTCGGTCGGTGGCCATCCTTCGTACAGTGCCCCAACTCTGGTTCATTCTTTGCATCTCAGCCTCCACAGTCCTCCGCCAGGTTGTTTTTGGTCGGCCTCTCTTTCGTTTTCCTTCAGGGGTCCAAAGCAAAGCTGTTCTTGTGATGGCATCGGGGTCTCTTCTGAGGACATGGCCAACCCAGCTCCAGCGTCTGCCAGCTATGATGGTGTGCATGTCCTCTTGCTTGCTCCGAGTAAGCAGATCTTGGTTGGTGATGGTATTCGGCCAAAAGATTCAGTGAATTTTTCTTAGGCATGTTGTGTGAAAAGAGGACAATTTCGACATTTCCTTCTCTGTAACTCTCCAGCATTCTGCACCATAGAGAAGCACAGAAAGCACACAGCTCTGATATAATCTTAATTTTGTGCTTGTGCTGTATTGAGAGGACTTCCAGATGTTGTTTAGGCTAAAAAAGGCTGTTCTTGCCTTATTCATTCTGATGTTGATGTCTTTGCCTGCCCCACCGTCTGGTGTTACTATGCATCCTAGGTATGTGAAGGTGTCTGTCTGTACCAGTTGCCGATTCCTTACTGATATGGGCTCAGGGTTGCTCACATTGAGCGTCATGACCTCTGACTTCTTTAAATTGATGTTCAAGCCCACCTGTTGGCTAAACTTATTAAGTCTATCCGTTTTTTCCTGGATGTGTTGATGTGAATGTGCTAGTAGTGCAATGTCATCTGCATATTCCAGATCTTCCAATGTAGAAAATGTAGTCCATCTTATTCCTCTTGGACTGCCCTCTGTTGTCTGGCGCATCACCCAGTCTATGACTATTAAAAATAGAGTGGTTGATAAGGGGCATCCCTGTCGTACTCCTGTCTTCACCTCAAAGGTTAGGTTGTTCTGCCCAACACTACACGTAAAGTTGGCATAAAGGCTTTTTATGATTGACACTATGCAGCTTGGAATTCCATAAGCCCTCAGTATTTTCCATAAACTGTCCCTATGTTTGCTGTCAAAAGCCTTTTCAAAATCAACGAAATTAATGTACAGCTGTCTTTGCCATTCTGAGCACTGCTCTATAATGTTCCTGAGAGTGAATATATGATCTACACATCTTCTGTTCTTTCTAAATCCTGCTTGTTCTTTCCTCAGTTTGTGGTCTACTGCTTTTGAAATTCTCTGTATAATTATCCTGCCTAGTATTTTACTGGGAACTGAGAGAAGAGTGATTCCTCTCCAATTATTGCAGTCTGCAAGATCTCCCTTCTTGGGCAATTTGACAATTATTCCTTTGTTCCACTCTGATGGTGTTGTCCCCGTTTTCCAGACTTGTGCAAATAGTGGTTCTAATAGTTCTGCTGCTAGCTCAGGGTCTGTCTTAAATAGCTCTGCATTTAAATTATCATGGCCAGGAGTTTTTCCGTTCTTTAACCCTTTGATTGCTGTGATGATTTCTTCTTTTCGTGGAATGTCTGTATTTACATCTAGATCGTTTTCAGCCTCAGGAACATTCAGTTGTGTCTCTGGTGGTTCCTTGTTCAGAGTTTCTCTGAAGTGCTCTGCCCATCTTGTTTCCTGTCCCTCTGCTGTCGTGATGAGATTTCCTTGCTTATCTCTTACTAATGTAATAATGTTTGCACCTCGTTTTCCGCTGATGAATTTAGTTATTTTGTATACTGTGCTTTGTTCATTTCTCAGTGCTGCCTCTTCTGCCTGTCTTTCAAGATCGTCTAGGAAATTCCTTTTGTTGGCTCGGGTTTGGCGTTTAACTTCCTTGTCCAGCTGACTGTACTGTTCGCTATATAGTTGCTTTAACCTGGGGGACTTCGCTTCTGTTTTCTTTCTTTTCATTTCCTTTCTCAGTGTTATGGTGTTTAATGTTTCTGGTGTTATCCAGTCTTGCTTCTTCCTTTCCTGGAATCCCAAGCATGATTTGCTGCTTTCCTTATATATTGTTGAAATGGTGTTGAATTTCTAGTCTATATCATCAGTCAATGTCTTTTCCTGACTTTTGGCAAATTGATATCGTTTCTTTATGTCAGCCGCAAAAGCTTTTCTGGTAAGGGGGTCCTTCAATTTGCTGATGTCAAACCTTTTCTGTGTAGTTACAGTTAGTCCAGCCTTTCTTAGTTTCACTTTCAGTTTTGCTACTACTAAATGGTGATCACTTCCCACATCTGCACCTCTTCTTACCTTCACATCTTGTAATGCATGTCTCCATCTACCGTTAATCATGATGTGGTCTATCTGGTTTCTGTCCCGACCATTTGGTGACTCCCATGTTAATTTGTGAATTTCTTTATGTGGGAAAAGTGTTCCTCCAATGACCAGGTTGTTAATACTACAGAAACTTATTAATTTTTCCCCATTTTCGTTTGCTGTTCCGCTGCTGCATTTCCCCATTACTCTTTCATTATATGTATTGTGTGTACCAACTTTCGCATTGAGGTCTCCCATTACTATAATAAGATCATATCTAGGTGTGTCTTCCATTTCTTTCTGCAGTTGTTGATAGAATTCATCCTTGACCTCTTCTTCGCTGTCATTCGTTGGTGCGTAGCATTGTGTTATTGTAGTATTGGTGAATCTACCTCTCAATCTTAATCTTATCAGTCTGTTGTTGATGGGTTTCCATTCCAGTAATGTCCTTTCTATTCCTTTCTGTAAAATAATGGCTATGCCTTCATTGTGCTGTCCAGCCGATAGGATAGTCTGGCGCTATCTCTTCCAAACCTCTACACCTCACAGTAGAAGGGGAACGACTAAGTAAGTAAGATTATACAGTCTTAATAGCAAAAGGTGAAAAGGAGCTGCAGGAAATGGTTGATACAATAGTGATAGAAATTGAAAATAAAGGCATCAGCCTTAATAGCAAAATAACAGAAGTAATGGTCGTCTCAAAGATAAGGGCTTCCCCAGAATGCATTATCAAAGTAAATGGAACAGTTTTAAAACAAGTCGATAAATTAAAATACCCGGGCACATTAATAACAATGGACGGAAGATGCATCTCAGAAGTGAAGAGCAGAAAAGCTCAGGCAAAAGCAGTATTTTATAAAATGTAGAGTATTTTATGCAACATTCATTGTCATTGGAAGTAAGAAAGAGAGTTCTTTAGTGTTATATAGAACCAATTCTGACATATGGGAGTGAGTCATGGACAATTGGTAAGCAGGCGGGGAAGGCACTAGAGGCCACAGAGATGTGGTTTTACAGAAGAATGTTAAAGATACCATGGACAGCCAAAAGGAGTAGTGAGGATGTCCTGAAAGAGACCAATGTGCAAAGGAAACTTATTTCACAAGTCAGAAAGAGGCAATTTTTGGGGCATGTTATGAGAAGAGGAAAGCTGGAATATATTGTAACAACAGGTAAGATTGAGAGAAAAAGAGATAGGGGAAGACAAAGAGAGCAAATACTGGACAGTTTGACATCGTGGCATGGATAGAAGTCAACAGTAGAATTGATAAATTGTACTGGAGACAGGAAGTTGTGGAGAGACATGATCTCCTACACCACTAGGCATGGTACTTGAAGAAGAAGAATGTATACATAATGGAGATAGAGGCTGTTACTGCAGTAACCAGGGCAGTTATTGTGTCACACTCTCAGTCCATGCTTTTAAAGGTTCAAAATGGATGTCTGTTGCATGAATAGAAAACATTTATAGAGTCCTTTAATCTTCAGAAGCTGGTGTGAATCTACTGTACAAGTCATTCAGGTGTATGACATGTCAATAAGAGTGCTGACAGACTAGCTTCTTGCGCACCCATAGTGGAGACACTGGTCCTGCACAAGGGAGAGATACTGAGGACAGTTAATGATCATCTGTTAGAAAACAACACTGCAACAGATAATCAACAAGACTAAAAAAGCTGGAAAGTGGCACCAAACATAAGACTATCAGGTGTGACATATGAGAGGATGTATCCGACATGTATACAATCAGGATGCTACAATACAGTAAGCATTCATACACTTCAACATTTGCTGAGGGAGACTTAACACCAATGGGTTTGCCTGGATTTCAGTGATGTCGATTCTAAATAACAATCTCATAATTATCAGGAAATTGTGCTTATGTGTTTGTTACTACTTTTGCTAACAAATTTTAACTAAACATAATAGACATGCATTTCATTATTTATCTTTGCTCATTATTTTTTTTATTACAGGTGTTTATTCTTGTCACCTGTGCAACACTCATTTCTTCCAACTTGATGTCCTGGATAAACATATGAAAGCAGTACACAGAGATGGAGGCTGGGAGTTTGATAATAAATGCAGTGATCTTCAGAATGTGTTACCACAGGACAGTGGAAATAACATGAATGAAGCAGTGAATAAGACTGGAGATGCCACTTTTAATTATGTCACAAGAGAAGATAGCATCAACCTGAGACTCGCTGGTAATGAAGCATCAGTGAACCTCATCAACAGTCAGGAAAGGACTGCTACAGTGTTTGACAACCTGCACAGTAATACACCAGTTTGTAAAAATCAAGTCTGTAATATAAATTGTAGTAAACCATTTTCTGCCAGTGAGATAAATGTTCAGCTTTGTGTGAGTGACAGAGCTGTTGCTACTTGCAGTGATTTAAGCACTCAGTCTCACATGAAACTAAAGGAAAATAAGTCCTACATGTGTGATGTATTATTTACTGTGAAAGATAACATACAGCAACATAACAAAATATATATACGAGAGAAGCCTTACAAGTGTGATGTTTGTGGAGCAGCATTTACTCTGAAAGGTAACCTACAAAGACATAAAAGAAAACATACAGGAGAGAAGCCTTACAAGTGTGATGTTTGTGGAGCAGCATTTACTCTGAAAGGTAACCTACAAAGACATAAAAGAATACATACAGGAGAGAAGCCTTACAAGTGTGATGTTTGTGGAGCAGCATTTACTTGTGAAGCAGGTTACTCTACAAAAATCATAAAAGAATACATACAGGAGAGAAACCTTACAAGTGTGATGTTTGTGGAGCAGCATTTACTCTGAAAGGTAACCTACAAGGACATAAAAGAATACATACAGGAGAGAAGCCTTACAAGTGTGATGTTTGTGGAGCAGCATTTACTCTGAAAGGTAACCTACAAAGCCATAACAGAATACATACAGCATAGAATGCCTTACAAGTGTGATGTTTGTGGAGCAGCATTTACTCTGAAAGGTAACCTACAAAGCCATAAAAGAATACATACAGGAGAAAAGCCTTACAAGTGTGATGTTTGTGGAGCAGCATTTACTCAGATAGGTTCTCTACCAAGTCATAAAAGAATACACACAGGAGAGAAGCCTCACATGTGTGATGTTTGTGGAGCAGCATTTACTCTGAAAGGTCACCTACGAAGTCATAAAAGAATACATACAGGAGAGAAACCTTACAAGTGTGATGTTTGTGGAGCAGCATTTACTCTGAAAGGTAACCTACAAGGACATAAAAGAATACATACAGGAGAGAAGCCTTACATGTGCGATGTTTGTGGAGCAGCATTTACTCGGAAAGATCACCTACAAAGTCATAAAAGAATACATACAGGAGAGAAGCCTTACAAGTGTGATGTTTGTGGAGCAGTATTTGCTCAGACAGATCACCTACTAAAGCATACAAGAATACATACAGGAAATAAACATTTCAAGTGTGATGTCTGTGGAGCATCATTTACTGAGAGAGGTAGTCTACAAAGACATAAAAGAATACATACAGGAGAGAAGCCTTACAAGTGTGATGTTTGTGGAGCAGCATTTACTGAGACATGTACCCTACAAAAACACAGAAGAATACATACAGGAGAGAAGCCTTACGGGTGTGATGTTTGTGGAACAGCATTTACTCTGAAAGGTAACCTACAAAGGCATAAAATAACACATACAGGAAATAAGCCTTAAAAGTGTGATGTCTTTGGTGCTGCATTTACTGAGATAGGTCACCTAAAAAGACATAACAGAATGCATACAGGAAATAAACCGTACAAGTGTGATGTTTGTGGAGCAGCATTTACTCAGATATTTTCCCTACAAAGACATAAAAGAATACATACAGGAATAGACCGTACACACGTTATGTCTGTAGTGCAGCATTTAATGAGAGTGGTAGTCTACAAAGACATAAAAGTATACATAGCTTAGTGTGATTGATACTAAGCAATAAGTGACCAACATGCCTTGTGGTGTCTTGTAGGGCAGCAACAAACTGTCTCTACTTTGCTCAGTCAACAGCGATCTTTCATGTGGTGTCCCAGCTCTGGTTCATGCTTAGCATTTCAGTCTCCACAGTTCTCCATTAGGTGGCTTGTGGCCGTTCTTGCTTTCACTTTTCGTCTGGAGTCCATATTATGGCAGTTTGTAGCCGTGTGGCTACCACCTAAGTATGACGGATTCCATGTGATGTCATGAGGCAAAAATAAAAGATATGATAGTCTCGAGGCCAAATTACCGGTAGGGAGGTACTAATTAGCCATTAACTGATTGGTCACTAATGGACGCTATGGAAATAAATAAGAAGCAAGACCACAACTGTGGTTGGACAAGTTTATGTTGGCTTTTTTTCATGGGATGCAATTTATCTTCTTCCCTGTCAAAAGAAAACAATCAAATGGCAAAATAAAAAAATAATAACAATAAAATAAATTGTCAATTTTCGACATGTTACTATGTTTCTATTTATTATTTAAAATATAAGTGACTTTAGTGGGGAAAAAGATGCATGCAATAATAAGCATCATGCAGTTTAGTTCAAAGGCCAGAAGCACTGTTACGTTGGGATTTGTATGCGTAAGAGAGATTGTGAGCTGTGCTGACACGACAAAGAATGTACTGGGTGTCAAGGCAGTACTTGAACTTCATATAAAGTTGAGAACGACCTTCGTGGCTGCGTCCACGAAACATGGCATGTTTAATGTTGACAATACGACAGTTCTTCATTGAAATTACATGCATGGGTAAAACATCATAAAGGCATAGAACATCTCAGTCAGTCAGTCCATCTGTACACATCTCGCCTCTGTACTAGGAATGCCTTAGAACAGGTTTTCATTCAAGTAATGTTGACGAGAAAGTGATGATGCTTAAAATTTCATAGAAGACTTATGTCTACAATATCCACGGAACTTCTTGAGTCCAGAGTCATCATAAACAAAGTGGCGGCCTCCAACATATATGCCACTTGACAAAATACTTGAATTCTCAACCGAATCACAGGAGCTCATAAAAACACATCTGACTAGGACGGAAGATTCTAACAGAAGGCCTCGATTAACGATCTGCATAAATTATCACAGCACCTAAATACGTCATCATCACTCTAGTGACGGAATATCTATATCCCGTTCATTAACAATTCATATAAGTGCATAAATACATCATGTTGGCCCCAAACAGAATTGTTACCATGTAGATTAACTGCTATCAAAACTAATTGTGGTCAACATGTAAAATACATTATAAATCTTCCTTAACAAGCACACAACTTTTATATAATTTCCAAACAGCAACTTTGGTGGAAAAAAGTTTGTGTGTGACGCCCGGCCAACAACCCACCTCTCAACGAAAAACTGTTTGGAAATGTCAGGAACCTTAAGCTGACTACTTCCTTTATTAGAGTCATTAATGTAGAAGTCTGAGGGCGAACGAAGAAAAAGAAGATTTTATATTGTTTGCAACTCATATATTTGTATCATATTAACAAATAACTGCCCCTGTGGTAATTTAGATTATGGAATTAAAGAAGGAAGAAAATAATATTCTTTCACTGACATTATGCTTTTCCCCCTCGAAATTATGCAAAACATCTGAGAAGAATGAAATGTATTAATAAATATATAACACGTGTTGATATTTAATTAATAACCTTTAAGATATGATGCTGAAGGCGTATTTTATGCCAGTCACAACTAGTTATTTTAAATTCATATTTTGGCTACAGAAGTTTACATGATTTAAATATCTGCACAGTATGACATTTACTACTAAGCAGCGAGTGGGCCTTTATCTTTGTCTAACATATAGATATAGTTTGTCTAAACAACGGTACATACAACATATAAGGTTAATTAACTGTCTGATATAGTTTGTCTAAACAATGGTACATACACCATAATTAAATCTATTTACAAATTTTAATTAAACTTGCTTAATGTTTACATCCTGGGGAAGGAACCTGCCCTCCTACCAGGTGCGTCAACCGGGTGTTGGATGGTCGAATGGCCTCTAGATATTGAGATTAGTTGTGAATGCTGAATAATCAGCCATGAAACAAAGCAGGTGGTTGTCACTGAGGGTGAGGTGGGACCGTTGTGAAGGACAGCTGTCTGTACCAAATCACCTCTGAAGCTTTATGATGTGACAACCAGCGAGATGGAGGCTCTTTAACCTCATCTCTCTCCACTGCCTTGTCGGTTTGGCTATTTAATCAAAGGCTAGTGGAGACAACTGTACACAAACTGATGGAAAGCAACGGGAAACTAGCGTTGTATTATTCCCTTGTATAATCATGAATCAAAACAACTTCCTGGTAAAGACAACGACGTTAAGGGGGATTCAAGAGGAATCACCTCGTCTGGTAGGGAGCATTATGTGCTACAGGTGATACCCGCTCGTCATCAAGCTACTGTTAGCAAAATTAGAATTAAGGATAACTTAATCATAGGAACTTGGAATGTCAGGACACTAATGCAGATTGGAAAATTAGATAACATCAAGATGGAAATGGAAAGAATGAATGTAAACGTATTAGGGCTATGTGAAATACAATATACCGGAACAGGTGAAATGATTTCTGACAACTACAAAATAGTTTATTCTGGAGGAAATAAACATGAAAGAGGCATAATATTAGATGCAGAAAGAGCAAGAATGGTAAAGGGAATTTGAGCAATATCAGATTGAGTCCTGTTAGTTAAATTGAGTGGCAAACCAATAGATATCAATTTTATCCAAATATATGCCCCAACTGCAAATAGTACAGATGAAGAAACTGACACATTTTACAGTGAACTTGATATGGCATTGACTCAGTGTAAATCTCATGAGACAACTGTTATACTTGGAGACTTCAGTGCCAAAGTTGGAAACGAAAAAGTTGATGATGTGACTGGTGGTTATGGCCTGGGTGAAAGAAATGAAAGAGGTGACAAACTGATAGAGTGGTCAAGAACGCATGAAATGATAGTAGGAAACACCTGGTTTAAACAGCATCCTAGTCGCCTCTGGATGTGGAAAAATCCAGGGAACAACGTTCATAATCAGATTGACTACAAACTAATATGTGGGAGATTTAGAAACAGTTTTAAATCTGTGAAAACTAGGCCAGGAGCAGACTGCAACAGCGACCATGTAGCAGTAATAGGAAAACTTAGAATAAAATTGAAGAAAGTAAAGTGAGCTTCAAACAACATAAAGTTAAACTTAGCCTTACTTAATTAAATCAGATAAGGAAAAGAGTGAAAGATACAACATTACAATACAGAATAGGTACAATGCAATAGAAAAAATACAAAGTATAGATGAACAATGGGAAATGCTAAAGGAATCAATACATTAAACATCAAAAGAAATCGTACCAGAAGTAAAGAGGACTGCAAAGAAGAAGTGGATGACAGATGAAATTTTAAAATTGATGAAGGCAAGAAGGAAGAAGAAGCAAGACAATGAAGAATATGACAGACGAAATAAGAAAATCGTAAACACATGTAAAAAAGCAACAAAAGCATGGCTAAACCAGAAGTGCAGAGAGCTTGAAGTGCAGAATAGAAAAGACACAAAATCTATGTACAAGCAAATAAATGAGTTAACAGGCAGAAGGACACAAACAGTCACTGGCTGTTTGAAATCAAAAGAAGGAGCATTGTTAATGGGTCATGAGAAAGGTGGACAGAATACATCAAGGAGCTGTATGATGATGAAAGTTCAGATTTGAAGGATCAGGACAGTTGTGAAGAACCTCCAATACTTGTGGCAGAGGTAGAGGATGCCATGCACCACATGAAGAAAGGCAAAGCATCTGGACCAGATAATATATCAGTAGAGGAAATGAAAGCTTTGGGAGAATTTGGAGTAGAAGTGATAACAAAACTCTTAAATGACATCTACAACAGTGGTCAAATCCATATTCATAGCTTTGACAAAGAAACCTGGAGCCATGGAATGTGAAGAACACCACACCATTAGTTTTATGAGTCATGTGACCAAAATATTATTACGAATTATCATGAGAAGAGTAAGAAATAAAATGAAATCAGAAATCAGTGATGAACAATGTGGATTTGTAGAAGGTAACAGCCACAAACAATGCTATATATATTATAAGAACATTAATAGAAAGAGCCATAGAGGTGAAGACAGATCTGTACTTGTGCTTTATAGATTACACTAAGGCATTTGACAAAGTGAAACATGAGGAGATTATCAAAATGTTGGAAAGCATCAACATTGATGGTAAAGACTTGAGGATAATAAAGAACATGTACTGGCAACAAACAGCAGCTGTAAGAATTAGCAGCCAATTAGGAATGTATCAGCAAGTAAAAAAGGGTGTCAGGCAGGGATGTGTGCTGTTACTGGATCTGTTCAATCTGTACAGTGAAAATATAATGAGATCTCTAGAGGACATGCCAGGAATATAATTTGGTGGGCATAAAATAAACAACTTAAGATACGCTGATTATGCAGTCAACTCCGCCTAGGCCGGTCCCAAGCCTGGCTGAAAAAGGAAGAGGGCGGCCTGCATGGAGGCTGTAAGGAGGCAGACCCCCCCCCCCCCCCCCCCCCCCCCCCCCCCCCCCCCCCCCAACCATGCAAAGGCACAACGGGCCAATCACCTGTTTGCTTTAAACATTTGATTATGAGAACTACAAGAGAGAAAAGGCGACGAACTGGAACGGACTACGACTTATGGAACTTGGAACACAAGAAGTATAAATGGGAAAGAAGAGGAACTGGTGGAAGAGATGAGGAAAGCAAAACTAGAAATCCTGGCTATAACGGAAACAAAGAAAAAAGGACAAAGAGTCATGGATCTCGATGGCAACATGTTGCTCTACAGTGGTGTACCCACATCTAAAAGAGCTAAAGGGGGCGTGGGTTGCATTGTGACCAAAAACCAAAAAGATAGTATCAAGGGATGGAACTTTGTCTCGGAGCGCATTATGGTTGTAAAACTAAAAGAAGGAGAAACCATAGTCAACCTGGTCATAGTGTATGGGCCAAATGAGGATGAGAGAGCAGAGGTCAAGGAGGAATTCTTCGAGCTGCTTCAAAGGACAGTGGATGACTGCCTAGATGAAATTATCATGCTCAGAGATTTCAATGCCAGAGTTGGAAATGACCATGCTAGATGGGGTGGAGTTATCGGAAGATATGGATAAGATACTCTCAATGACAATGGAAAGCGACTCCTTAGATTCTGCAGTGAGCAGAATCTGATCATTACAAACACAAAGTTCCCCCATAAGCGCATACATGCATACACTAGATGTGAACCAACAAAGAATGAGAAGTCAGTGATCGACTATGCCATTGTTAGGAGGAGCTCATTCAAATATGTCTGGGATGCTAGAGTCTGGAGGGGGCCAGAGATTGGAAGGGATCACTACTTGCTTACAATCAAAAGAACAACTGAAAGAATTGCTCAGCCTAGGAACTGCCCAACATCACGCAAGAAACTAAGTAAATGAACGGGAGAAATGAGCATTAAGACCTACAAGCTGAGAGAGCCAGAAATTAAGACCAGATATCAGGGGCTTATTGCTGCAGCGGGGAGCAACACAGAAGAACAACCTGATGACTTGGAAACCCTCTGGCTTAAATTCAAGGACATCATAAAGACAGCTGCTGCAGAAGCATGTGGTGAAGTCCGACTTGGGAACAAGAGAAAGAGGACACCTTGGTGGACAGAGGAAGTCAAAGAGAAAATAAGAGAGAAGAAAATGGCATGGAAACAATACTTAGGAGCTAAAAACACAGCAGGACAAATAGAGAAATATAGAGAATATGTGATACTCAGAACAGAAGCAAAGAACAAGGTGCTAGCAGCAAAACAGAAGTCCTGGAAAGAATTTGGAGAAAAGCTAGAAAAAGATGCGCAAGAAAACCAGAAATTGTTCTATAAGACCCTAAAGAACATGAGGAAGGAAAAACAATGCCCTCTCAAATTTATAAAGGACAAGCAAGGCAAATTGCTTACTGCCTCGAAGGAAGTAATGGAAAGAATATTTCTCAGAACTCCTTGATGGCGAGCAAGGTCAAGCATCAGAAATGATAACCACTAGCACAGAAGAGAAAACCAATGATGGTGAAGATGATATAAAGATGGAAGAACTGAAGGCAGCACTTTATAAAATCAAGATAAGCAAAGCAGCAGGGCATGATGGTATAACACCAGAAATGGTTAAGTACATGGGAGCATCAGGCGACCTATTACTCTTAAGGGTCCTACAGGCAGCGTGGTGCAACAAGACCATACCAAAGGATTGGGAGATTGCCATCATAACACCAATTTTCAAAAAGGGTGACGATTGACAATGTGGAAACCATAGAGGCATATCCCTTCTCAGTGTCCCTGGTAAAATCTGCTCTAGAATCCTAGAGCAGAGACTCCGATGCCTAGAAATATATGTTATAATGAAGTAGATGCTATATTATAATTATTATTTATCAATTAGTTATTAATGCATTATAGTCATGTAATAGGACATATAAATAAATTACGCATGATATAGATCAATAGAACAACAGTAACGATGACAAGCTACAATGGAACAAATGACAACGTTCGCAGAAATCAATCAAATAATAAAGCAGAAAGAAATATGATAACTATTGCAAAGCATGCAATGACATCTGCGAATAAAAACAAGACAAGTAACGACACAAGGTATGAACATACAGTGTATTCTTAATAAGTGATAGTCAGGGATAGAAGGACGGTCACAAATAAAGTCAATTATAAAACCAAGGTACGGATAGAAGAAATATAACGATAACAACAATAAAAACTCAACGTCACAGCTAAACGAATATAGTTCACAGAGAACCAACGTAGTGGGTTAATATAATCTTCCAGCAGCTATGTACTGGGACATCCACTAAGGGAGGTCTGTAAAAAAAAACCTATAGAACTCTCACGAAGGCCCAGAAGTTAACTTCGGGATGTATCCTATGTGAGTCGCCAACCCAACCAGCCCACATTAAACACTGAAAAAGTAACATATAACATGACTATGGAGATATTAAAAATAGGCTCAGCTAAAACATGCAACGGTGAACAGAACAAATAGTTCACTTATCTTTCTGAAAGAAAAAAATTCTTAGTCCTCGCAGAGCTAGCGATTTTGGATCTCGGGCGTTGCATAAGAGCCTTGCAATCCAGAGAAAATCCACAGTTGATAGATAACCACCAAACTTGGATCAGGATCGCTTGAAGGTCAATCTTGAAAGCCGTTAGGTAGACCTCTCAAAGAGCAAACAGTATCCTTGATCTTGATGATTTGCGAAGATTTGACATGGTAAAAACACTTGAGTTGTTGAATGAATTCTTGAAGCTGCTTCCCCATACTGGCCACCAGATGTTGGAATGGGTTAATGTGGAACTACCCCAGATGTTGGAGTTAATGTTTTGAACTGGGTGTTGTTTGTTTGAAGTTTGAGTTCTTGATTATAAACGCGAATGTTCATAAGGCTACTGACTAAGAATGGTTGGAGTTAATGTTTTGAACTGGGTGTTGTTTGTTTGAAGTTTGAGTTCTTGATTATAAACGCGAATGTTCATAGTTCATAAGGCTACTGACTAAGAATGCTGTCAGTTTGGTCGGGCTTACAGGTGGCCGACTATTATGGTATAATAGATGGACGCTGAATTCATGTCTTGACTGATAGTTCATATCATACATTTATTAGACGATACATGGACGACATCATCGTTGATGACATAATGGAACATTAGGCATGGTAAAATGAATTTTGCATATAAGCAAGGTTACAAAGTCAACTTGACTGACCTCAATGACCGTTGGACAATCCGCAAACGGTAAAGTACTGAGGTGAAGATAGTTCACTTACTTTCCATATTCAATCCTTGAAAGGATACGTATTTCTAATTCTTTTGGCCGGACATCTTATCTTGATACTTCATAAAAGTGATCGACTTTGATATTCTTCATAAGAATGGATTTTGAAACTCACTAGCAGTAGGTCACAATGCTGTACTGAAGCCCTGTCAAAATCTTGTAAAGTACTTGCGTCAAATATCACGTGGAGATATTGACGAAGATAAATCGAATTTGGCTGTGGCTAATGCTTCGCCTTGGAAGGTAGTTAAGATATCAAATTATAATCAGTTATTCCCGCAACAGGGGACTCAAAAGACCAGCACAACGTCTGTCTTCAAAAACCGGCATCTTGTATCTCAGCTCTATGACATGTCTCTGTGATGTCATCAGCACTCTATGGCAACCAACGATTATATTGCACCGAATTCATGCACTTTGGTGCATAATAAATTTAAGTTATATCAGAAACATAGATGCGTACCTAAGTACGTCTAACATAGCTAGATTACGGCATCTGGTAATCTGTTAAGTCTCGCATCATAAAAGGTGCGAAAATGGACGTAACACTGAGCCACAATTGGATGAGGTCCAGTGCGGATTCCGAGCAAACCGAAGTACTCAAGACCTAATCATCACACTCAGACAGCTGTGAAAAGGCCCTTGAGTATAAGAGTGAGATCCATCTTTGTTTCATAGATATGGAAAAGGCGTTTTACAGGGTCCCCTGGAGCAAATTTTGGGACTGTTTGGCAAGGAAGAACATTCCATCACCTCTGATTCATGCTATACAGAGCTTCTACAAGTCTTGCAGAAATTATGGGAGGACAGCAAACCACAAGTCAGAAGAGTTCAGGACCACCACTGGTGTAAGACAAGGTGATATCCTGTCACCTTATCTTTTCATACTCCTCATGGACGATGTCATCAAGGCATGTAAGGAGAGAACAAGAAAGTATTCAGTGGGGTACTGGAAGATGAGACAGGTCTGTATTTCAGAGCTGGCATTTGCTGATGATGTTGCCCTGATTGCTAAATCAGAGGCACATCTCCAATCCAACCTGCAAGGAAGAGCTGGAGAAGAGAGGGATGGTCATAAGCAGCTCTAAAACAAAATCCATGGTGATATCACGAGAAGAAAAAAGACATCAGATTAAGCTGGGAGAACAGGTCCTGGAGCAGGTCGACCACTTTAAATACCTTGGAGCTATTATAGACCGAAAGGGAGGCATCAAAGAAGAGTTGGCCACTCAAAAAGCAGCAGCTGGGAGACTTTTTCAGGCCATAAATCGTGGATTCCTCAGCAAGAGAGAGGTTGGTAAGAAAACGAAGATGGCTGTATATCACTCCACCTATGTCCCAGTCTTGACATATGGATGCGAGTCATGGGCAATGACTACAACCCACAAAAGCCAGATCCAAACCTCAGAAATGAGGTATCTGATGAAGGTGGTTGAAGTAACAAGAAGAGACATGGTCTGCAACCAGACAATACGTCAAGGCTGAAAAACCCAACCCCTGCAGACCCAAGTAGAACAGTCCCAACTAAGATGATTTGGCCATTTCTGCAGAATGGGAGAAGATCGGCTACCACAACAAGCATGGGAAACTAAGAGCCAGGGATCCAGACCCCCAGGACGACCCAGAGTCCGCTGGGAGGACAACATTAGACAATCTTTGAAGGACCGAGGACTAGAATGGAACCAGGCCAGGAGGAAGAAAGCCGATAGGATAGTCTGGCGCTCTCTCTTCCAAACCTCTACACCTCACGGTAGAAGGGGAACGACTAAGTAAGTAGATTATACAGTCTTAATAGCAAAAGGTGAAAAGGAGCTGCAGGAAATGGTTGATACAATAGTGATAGAAATTGAAAATAAAGGCATCAGCCTTAATAGCAAAACAACAGAAGTAATGGTTGACTCAAAGAAAAGGGCTTCCCCAGAATGCACTATCCAAGTAAATGGAACAGTTTTAAAACAAGTCAATAAATTAAAATACCCGGGCACATTAATAACAATGGACGGAAGATGCATCTCAGAAGTGAAGAACAGAATAGCTTAGGCAAAAGCAGTATTTTATAAAATGTAGAGTATTTTATGCAACAATTCATTGTCATTGGAAGTAAGAAAGAGAGTTCTTTAGTGTTATATAGAACCAATTCTGACATATGGGAGTGAGTCATGGACAATTGGTAAGCAGGCGGGGAAGGCACTAGAGGCTACAGAGATGTGGTTTTACAGAAGAATGTTAAAGATACCATGGACAGCCAAAAGGAGTAGAGAGGATGTCCTGAAAGAGGCCAATGTGCAAAGGAAACTTATTTCACAAGTCAGAAAGAGGCAATTTTTGGGGCATGTTATGAGAAGAGGAAAGCTGGAATATATCGTAACAACAGGTAAGATTGAGAGAAAAAGAGATAGGGGAAGACAAAGAGAGCAAATACTGGACAGTTTGACATTGTGGCATGGAAAGAAGTCAACAGTAGAATTGATAAATTGTACTGGAGACAGGAAGTTGTGGAGAGACATGATCTCCTACTCCACTAGGCATGGTACTTGAAGAAGAAGAATGTATACATAATGGAGATAGAGGCTGTTACTGCAGTAACCAGGGCAGTTATTGTGTCATACTCTCAGTCCATGCTTTTAAAGGTTCAAAATGGATGTCTGTTGCATGAATAGAAAACATTTATAGAGTCCTTTAATCTTCAGAAGCTGGTGTGAATCTACTGTACAAGTCATTCAGGTGTATGACATGTCAGTAAGAGTGCTTACAGACTAGCTTCTTGCACACCCATAGTGGAGACACTGGTCCTGCACAAGGGAGAGATACTGAGGATAATTAATGATCATCTGTTAGAAAACAACACTGCAACAGATAATCAACGACTAAAAAAGCTGGAATGTGGCACCAAACATAAGACTAGCAGGTGTGACGTATGAGAGGATGCATCCGACATGTATACAATCAGGATGCTACAGTACAGTAAGCATTCATACACTTCAACATTTGCTGAGGGAGACTTAGCACCAATGGGTTTGTCTGGATTGCAGTGATGTCGATTCTAAATAACGATCTCATAATTATCAGGAAATTGTGCTTATTTGTTTGTTACTACTTTTGCTAACAAATTTTAACTAAACATAATAGACATGCATTTCATTATTTATCTTTGCTCATTATTTTTTTTATTACAGGTGTTTATTCTTGTCACCTGTGCAACACTCATTTCTTCCAACTTGATGTCCTGGATAAACATATGAAAGCAGTACACAGAGATGGAGGCTGGGAGTTTGATAATAAATGCAGTGATCTTCAGAATGTGTTACCACAGGACAGTGGAAATAACATGAATGAAGCAGTGAATAAGACTGGAGATGCCACTATTAATTATGTCACAAGAGAAGATAGCATTAACCAGAGACTCACTGGTAATGAAGCGTCAGTGAACCTCATCAACAGTCAGGAAAGGACTGCTACAGTGTTTGACAACCTGCACACTAATACATCAGTTTGTAAAAATGAAGTCTGTAACATAAATTGTAGTAAACCATTTTCTGCCAGTGAGATAAATGTTCAGCTTTGTGTGAGTGACAGAGCTGTTGCTACTTGCAGTGATTTAAGCACTCAGTCTCACATGAAACTAAAGGAAAATAAGTCCTACATGTGTGATGTATTATTTACTGTGAAAGATAACATACAGCAACATAACAAAATATATATACGAGAGAAGCCTTACAAGTGTGATGTTTGTGGAGCAGCATTTACTCTGAAAGGTAACCTACAAAGACATAAAAGAATACATACAGGAGAGAAGCCTTACAAGTGTGATGTTTGTGGAGCAGCATTTACTCTGAAAGGTCACCTACAAAATCATGAAAGAATACATACAGGAGAAAAGCCTTACAAGTGTGATGTTTGTGGAGCAGCATTTACTCAGATAGGTTCTCTACCAAGTCATAACAGAATACATACAGGAGAGAAGCCTCACGTGTGTGATGATTGTGGAGCAGCATTTACTCTGAAAGGTCACCTACGAAGTCATAAAATAATACATACAGGAGAGAAACCTTACAAGTGTGATGTTTGTGGAGCAGCATTTACTCTGAAAGGTAACCTACAAGGACATAAAAGAATACATACAGGAGAGAAGCCTTACAAGTGTGATGTTTGTGGAGCAGCATTTACTCTGAAAGGTAACCTACAAAGCCATAACAGAATACATACAGCAGAGAAGCCTTACAAGTGTGATATTTGTGGAGCAGAATTTACTCGGATAGATTCCCTACAAAGTCATAAAAGAATACATACAGGAGAGAAGCCTTACATGTGCGATGTTTGTGGAGCAGCATTTACTCGGAAAGGTCACCTACAAAGTCATAAAAGAATACATACAGGAGAGAAGCCTTACAAGTGTGGTGTTTGTGGAGCAGCATTTGCTCAGACAGATCACCTACTAAAGCATACAAGAATACATACAGGAAATATACATTTCAAGTGTGATGTCTGTGGAGCAGCATTTACTGAGAGAGGTAGTCTACAAAGACATAAAAGAATACATACAGGAGAGAAGCCTTACAAGTGTGATGTTTGTGGAGCAGCATTTACTGAGACAGGTACCCTACAAAAACACAGAAGAATACACACTGGAGAGAAGCCTTACAAGTGTGATGTTTGTGGAGCAGCGTTTGCTCAGACTGGTCACCTACTAAAGCATACAAGAATGCATACATGAAATAAGCGGTACAAGTGGTGATGTCTGTAATGCAGCATTTAATCTCAGCAGTAGTCTACAAAATCATAAAAGAATACATACAGGAGAGAAGCCATACAAGTGTGGTGTTTGTGGAGCAGCATTTACTCACACAGGCCACCTACGAAGTCATAAAAGAATACATACAGGAGAGAAACCTTACAAGTGTTATGTTTGTGGAGCAGCATTTACTCTTAAAGGTAACCTACAAAGACATAAAAGAATACATACAGGAGAGAAGCCTTACAAGTGTGATGTTTGTGGAACAACATTTACTCTGTGTCACCGTTTGGTTGTACAGCGTAAAATACGCTGCGGTTAAAGTCAGTCGAACAGTTATTTGGGGTTAACAAGATGAAAGAGTATATAAAAATGGGTTGGAAAATCGGGGTGGTTTGGGTGATAGGTTATTTGTTCTTAACTTTTTTTTTTTTTTTTTTTTTTTTAGGTTTTAATGCTTTTATTGTAAAAAATGATTACTTATAAAAATGATGCTGGTTATATTATCGTCTGATAAATATGCATATTATGTCTAGAGATGTTTTCTACATGTAATAATGAGCAAGTAGCTCATTCACTAGAAAAAAAAAAGAAAAAAAAAGAGAACATGATGAGTACCCATGAGAACATTGGCTATTTTATGAAAGTGGATTGCCATTACCATAGGAATTGGAGATTTTGGACATTTCTTGGGATATTGCAGAGTACTTGGAAAATAGAATAAATAAGTACGCCAGGAAGAAAAAAGATTTTTTAAGTACTTGCAGGCTTTTAATATGGAGCAAATAACAGGAACAGAAAAGATCTCTCATCTCTCTTATTTGTTCTTAACATGGGAGATAGGAGAGTGAAAATGTAGTGTTTTTTGTAAGGGATTTTTTTTTTTTTTAATTAATGTGTTTGCTACTTTTCTTTGTAGCACGCCCCTTTCAACCATCTACCATGTACATGGAGTTGTTAGTTATATCAGGACGTGTTTCCTTTATTGTAATATGTTTTTGTTTGTATTTATTTTATACTATATTATCTCTAGTCGGTATTTTTCCTTTTGTAGTTATAGTTCAACATGGTTTTTAAAAGAAATTCCAAAATAAGCTATTTTCTAAGTTAGTATGTTTTTAATTTTCACTGGATGGTTTCTTTGGTTAATCTGTATGTATCTGGGGCGAGTCTTTCACGAGTTTGGACTACTGACTCAAATCCTTATTTGTTTTTTATATGTTAGCTTTAGTTTTTGTAATATAGTGTTTTATTAACTTTTGCATTTCTGAAGGGGTCTTTGTGCCTATGAGATTTTCTACCCTCATTTCTACATTGTGGTTACTACAGTATGTCTTAATGTTTTCCCTCTGTTGGTCATATTTCTTGCAGTCCACCAGAAAGTGTCTAATTGTGTTTGGTTCTTGACACTCTTCACATGTGGGTTCCTCAATCATGAAATATCCAGTTCCAAGCTTGAGCCTCAGCAATTTTTTATTAATTGGTATTTTTAGTTCATCTTTTATTTGACATTTTTTGCTTGGTTTTTTAAGGATTTTATATGAGTGTCTTGCTTTTTTACTTTGGTCCCATGCTGTTATCCACTCTTTAGTTATTGCTTGAGCAATTAAGCTCTTAATTTCAAACTTCCCTAAGCCTACTTCAATTTTGTTATGGCTAGCTCTCCCCCCTTTGGCTTCTTTGTCTGCAAGCTCATTTCCTGCTATCCCCACATGTGATGGTATCCATGTTATTGTTGCACTGCATCCTATAGTTTGTAGATATGTATTAACCTGTAGTATTTCCTCTATAATATCTGGCCTGCTACATTCATTTCTGTTTCTGATAGCTAATACTGATGATAGGGAATCTGTGAGAATGGTTACTTTTTTTGGTGGATTTTCTGCAGCTATTTCTAAAGCTTTTAGGATTGCCACTAATTCTGCTGTAAAGATGGATGTATTACCTGTTACTTTGTATCTTTTATAAATTTTTAATTTTGGTATTGCTATTCCTGCTCCTAATTGACCTTCTTCATCTTTTGACCCATCTGTATATATAGTTAGGCTATTATTTATATACCGTTCTATGTACTCTAGTGTTTTACTTTTTGCTGAGATTATGTCGTTAGATTTATTTATGATCTTTGTTAAGTGGGAGTCAGTTTCTGGCACTTTTAATTCCCATGGTGGGATCTTTGCTTTATACAGAGCACTACTGTTTATCGCATTAAATAGGTCTGGGTATTGATCCACTTCATCCATTGTTTTCCACCCTGACGGGTATCTATTATGGTTTTAATGGAATGTGGCCTATGTACTGGTTACCCCTATCAAAGGTTTTATGTGCTGGGTGAGTTGGATCTTTTGCCACTCTTGCCCAGTAGCTGAATCTCAGTTCTTTTCTCCTTAGCTCCAGGGGTATAATGCCTAGCGCTACCTCTAGTGCCTCTGCTGATGTTCCCTTTGAGGCACCTGCTATTATTGACAGTGCCTGGTTTTGGACTGTGTCTAGTTTTTTTCTTATTGCTTGGGGCGGCTGATGCATAGACAACACTGGCATAGTCAAGTTTGCCCCTAATAAATGATTTATAGAAGGTTAACATGGTCTTATTGCAGGCGCCCCAACCACTTCCTTTCATATATCTTAGCATGTTAATAAGTCCCCTACTGCTTTGCACTAATAGGTCTATGTGTTTGTTCCAGTTTAGTTGCTGGTCTAATACCATACCCAGAAATCTAGTTGATTTTGCTGTGCATACTTTTTGCTCATTAATGCTTATGTCAATTATATTGTTTTTAATTACACGCCCTCTACTGAAGATCATTCCTATAGTTTTTTTTAACGTTTAGATTAAATCCCCACTTGTTCATCCAGTCAGATACTTTATCCATTTGCCTTTGAACTGTTTTATAGAGGAATGGGAGATTTCTTCCCGTTCTCCATATCGCAGCGTCATCTGCAAACTGGGATAAGTTGTTTTTTAAGTCTTTAAACTCGTCACCTAGGTCGTTGACCATAATCGTAAAGATAGATGGTGATATTACTGATCCCTGGGGAATTCCATTCTGTTGCTCATATACCTCAGATCTATCATTGTTTATTTGTACCGTGAAGTATCTATCCTGCAGGAAGTTTTCTAGATAATTGTAGGTTCTGCCTACTATACCTAATTTCCTGATTTTGTGTAGTGCACCCTCCCTCCAACACACTCATCATATGCTCTTGCTACATCAAGGAATATTGCTACTGTCTTTTCATTCCTTTTGAAGCCTGTTTTAACATCATGTTCCAGCCTCAACAGTTGCTCTATTGTACTATGTTGGCTTCTAAAGCCTGCTTGGGTTGGACTGTACAAATTATGCTTTTCTAGATGAAATTTTAGTCTGCTGTTGACTATTGTTTCTAGAATTTTTCCTAGATGCGATGTTAACGATATTGGCCTGTATGAGCTGACATCATGTGTTTCCTTATCTGGCTTTAGTATGGGGATGACTACTGCTGTCTTCCATGAACACGGTATTTTTCCCGTGTGCCAGATTTTGTTGTAGAGGGATGCAATCACTCTTAGAGTTGTATTTGGTACCTTTTTGAGGATTTCATAGCTCAGAATGTCTTCCCCAGAGGTAGTATTGGTTTTTCCTGCTAAAGCTCTTTCTATTTCATCTACTGTAATATCTGCATTTAAATAATTAGCATCCTGTGTGGTGTCCATATTTTCTCCTTTTAATTTTTCTAGCAGTGTCTTCCGCCTATTTATTTCTGCCTTATCTAGACTGTCTATTGAACTAACCTGATAGAAGTATTTAGCTAGTATGTTGGCTTTTTCTCTATCTGTTTCAGCTCTCTCTGGTATTTTAATTGTTGGGATTTTAAATTTCTTGTGGTTTCCTCCTTTAATTGCTTTTAGTTTTCTCCAAACTGTAGTTACTTGTGACCTATGGTTTAGTGTTTGACAAAATGTTCTCCAACTCTTTTCTTTAGCTCTGAATATTATTTTATTTGTTTCATTTCTTACTTTTTTATAGTTTGTGTAATTCTCTTCAGTTTTGGCTTTTCTATACTTTGTAAGGGCCCTCTCCCTCAATTTCAGTTGTTCTGAACATCTGTCTGTCCACCATGGTACTGGATTTTTATCTTTGTTTCTTTTCCTATTTTTACCCTTTTGTGTTGGTTTTAAGTGCTCAGGCATATTCCTGTTTGGTATATATTTTATAGCTATTTTTAAAATCTCATTTGTTAGTTTTTCTGCAAATATATCTATACTGTTAGATTCAATTTGTTCTATGCTTAGTTTACTTAGCTCCAATTGGAAGGACTCCCAATTTGCCTTTTTTAGGTTGAATGTAGGTTTCGAGCTTTTTGGACTAGTTCTATATTTGTCGTTTAGGTTTATTTCTATGGGTAAGTGGTCTGAGCTGGAGTCATTCAGTACTTCCCATTTAGCAGAGGCTAGGTTTGGTGTTATAATACTTATGTCTATTGCTGTATCTCCTCCACTGTTGCATGGGTTAACCCTTGTCACTGAGCCATCATTTAGTATGATTAGCTCAGCACTTTCAATGTAGTCCAACAGTCTTTTTCCTGCTGGATCATTACTGTTGTTACCCCATGCCTCATGGTGTGCATTAAAGTCACCTACCAATAATGTTCTTTGGTCTATTTGTGTGTTAATAGTGGCAATATCCCTATCGGTTATATTACCCTTGGGGCTATAAATGTTTATTATTTTTAAGTTATCTGGCTCACTGTCTACTGTTACACTTATTCCTTCAATATTTTCTGTGTTGAATTGTTCCCAATTTACTATTTTGTAGTCTTCATGTATTAAAAAGGCCACGCCCCCTCCTCTTCCCTCGGGTCTATCATTTCTAAGTGTTATATACCCTTGGTAGTTCAGTTTTTTGTTTGGGGTTCAGGAGGGTTTCTTGTATTGCAAAGATGGGTTTTGCCTCCTTATACTGTCCCATAAGAGACAGCAGGTTCTTCCTGGCACCCCTACAGTTCCACTGAACTACTTTGATAGCTCTAGAGTCTGTGGTCCCCATTTAGTATGGTTAGCTTAGTTATGTTATTGTTTTTATTAGGTTCTTTGATAAGGGATCTACTTTTTTTGGTTTTGCTCACTATCTCTCATGTTCTCTACAAACTCATCATTCCAAGTAACCATTTTACTCCTAACTCTTTCTGCGAGGTATGGTAGGTGTAGTTCCACTGTTTCCTTAAATTTTTTTTCCATATTTTCTATAGGCCTAGCTCTTTCTCTCTCTATTTTTTTTTAGGATTTCTTCATTAGCTTCTTTTATCTCTGTTATTTTTTTGAGGTCTCTCTCTATTTCCTTTTGTGCTGTTTTTATTTCTTCTAGTACCTGTCTGGCTTGGATGAGGTTATGTTCTGTCTCTTCTGTGGTGTCATCTTCTTTACTGTTTATGGGTGTTTTAATTTTATCTTCTTTCTGGATTATTTCCTTTATGTCTTTCACTTCACTGGTTATTTGTTGTATTTGTTTCTTAATGATACTTTCTTGAGAGTTTTGGAGATGGTTGTTGGTTTTCTGTCTTTCTTTTATTTGCCAGAATGGTTTGTTTGTTTCTAGTGATTCTTTTAATATGTGCTTTGTCTCTTGGTAGATTGGGCACCCCTGATACCTGGCACTGTGGTTACCCTGGCAGTTTGCACATCTTCTGTTTTTATTTTCTTGTTTGTAGTCTTTGTCCTCTTTAGCCATTGTGCAGTCTCTGTGTTTGTGTGCTCCTGCACAGAAACTACATCTTGTTGCTCTTTTACAAGCATGCTGCATGTGGCTAAAGCCTTGACAATTTGTGCATTGGATGATTGGTGGTATGAATGTTTCAGTCTTCCTGATTCTCTTGCAGATTTTGATCTCTTTGGGTATTTCTGTACCCTGCACACTCAACACTACCACTGATGTATTCTTCTGCAGCTTAGTTTTAATTCGTTCTACCTTTTCTATCTTAGTTTCTGGGTTTTCTTTCACTATGTTTGTGTGGATCTCTTCTTCTGTTAGGTTTGTATCGATGCCCTTGATTACGACTTTTCTAATCTCTTTGATCAGCTCCATTTGTATATTTATTTTATGCGGGAGTTGTACTTCTTTAGATTTTTCTTTCAGTTCATTTATTAGGACCTTGGCTTTTTCTGTGCTGTTCAAACAGATTACTACACCATTGCTTGTTTTTTGTAATCTGTTAATAGATTTTTTGTCTATTATTTTTTCTAGGATAACCATGATTTTGTCATCGGGTAGGGCTCTCAGAGTGGCTTCTGTCCCTCCTACTTGAGTGATTTTAACTCTTCTTCTGTGGGTTTCTGTTTCCTTTAGGCTGTCCTCGGCACTTTCTTTGTGTTCTTTGGTTTCCTGAGTGCATTGGCCTGCATTTCCCTCTTTGTCCTTCCTAATGTGTTCTGCGGCTTTATTTCCTGTCGAAGGTGGTGTTCCATTGTTTGCAGCACCTTTCTTTGAAGTCAGAATTTCTGTTTTTTTTCTCGTTGCTCTTTTTGTTTGATTCCCTGTCTTTATTTACTTCAGGGTTCACTTTTGTTTTTTCATTGATGGTTTCTATTTTGCCCTTAATTTCTGTGTCCTTTAGACCAGGGCTTTTGTTCCTCTCATTTTCTGTCCGTTTTGATGTTCCTTCCTTAGTATGTCTTTCTGATGATTTGCTCCAAGCTTTTCCCTCCCCTGAGTGCAATCTGGTTAGCATTATGTTGTACTTAATTGCCCTTATTTTTGCTAAATTAACACCAGGCAAGTTAATATATTTATTTATTTTTTATTATTTAAAATAAATTTTAAATTATGTTTAGCTATCAATAATTGAAGGCTGAATAGTCCTACTACTAAGCTAGTAAATTTGAATTAAATTTGATTTTGTTCACGCGCGGCTCTGCGCTAAAAGATGCCTGTATTAATTACTCAAAGAAAAGCAAGATGGCTACCACACGTGGTTGGCCTACCTGTGCTTATTCTATTTCACTAATATTTTATTTATTCTAATACCCCTATCAATTTTAGCTAACGTTTAAAAGCAATTAACGAATACTATAGGTGGTTAATAATATTTAGTTTAAATATGTTAGAGAAGAGAAAAAAAACTTATCTGAAGTTCGTCTTGTATTTAAAACTTTCACTGCACTCGAGAACGTGACTGTCTTCACCTGCCAGAACGAATGATCAAACCAACCTTTTTGTAAGGGAGGGAACCTTTTTTAGACTTTAAAGTAATCTAAGTATATATCATTAGAGTTTACCAAATTTGCATATCAGACCAGTTTTAATAGAGATATAGAAGGATTAATGAAACTAAGGTAAAAAGTACTAAGGGGAATAACTATGATTATTAGCGCCCTTTACAGTTAAGAGAACGCAGAGCAGAATAAACCGCACGTGAAAAGTGAGCGAAATGTAAACAGTTATGTAGCACAGTTCACGGAGTTTGACAGCATAGAATTAAGCGTGGCGATAGGTGAGTGAACTGAATAACGGACCAATCACATTCACTCAAAAACAACTGTGGATCATCAGATAGGAAATTGAAGGACGAAAAGAGATCAGTCCCATCAGAAACTTGGCGGAAGCAAGAAGTGCCGCCCAGGGCTCTCAAGAAACGAACTTGTGGTCAACAAGTGTTCGTATCCAGAAACTGATAGCTAGATTTAGAATTTCTTAGCGATAGGAATTCAGGAGAGTAGATTACACTAGTCAACAACCAAAATGTACCAGAAATGAAAATAGCTGATCTTAACTAATTTTGGTGTGCTGAAAACGAAAATGACATTAAAAAATGTTAATTGGCTCCAGCTTTCAAGATATATGCTACTAGTTTATTTAATTATGGTGAATTTATATATATGACGCAACTGTTGTGGGCGATTGCATAATTTTTTCTAATGACCAATAAAAATGTAACTAGAAGTTGATGATGCAATCCTACCTATGATTACATCACCTTTGTGTATAAATATCTTATCTCTGATAAAATTTTGCCATTAGTTAGTGCATTTGTCCTTATCAAAAGTATCGTAGTTAGAAATGCCTAGGACATGTGTGAACAGTGCTAATAATTTCTGTTATATATGTGGTGAGGTGACATTTCTATCACAAAAACGAAATATAACTAAAGTGATTAAGAAGGCGTACAGTTTGTATTTTGGCTGCAGAATAGGAGATCAAGATAAGAGCTGTGCGCCACACATATGCTGCAATACATGTGCAGCACATCTTAAACTGTGGTTGACTGGCAAAAGGCAAGCTATGCCTTTTGCAGTCCCAATGATTTGGAGAGAGCCCACTGATCATCTCAACAACTGTTACTTTTGCATGGTCCCTCCAATTGAGAAAGGCATATCAAAGAAGAAAAAAATGGACTCTGGAATATCCAAACATCCCCTCTGCAATACGTCCGGTACCACATGGCAATGACCTACCAGTTCCCAAAGTGCCAGAATCATTTTCAGCTGCTTCCACTGATGAAGAAGTGGACATTGGTGGTCCTGAACCATCAACCTCAAGCGACCCAGATTTTGAGCAAACTACATCCACTAAACCACACTTAATAACCCAAGGTGAACTGAATGATCTTGTAAGAGATCTGAATTTACCGAAGAACAAGGCGGAGCTTTTGGGTTCCAGATTGCAACAGTGGAATCTCCTGGCAGAAGATGTTACAATTTTTGTGTAGAGGAACCGTCAGAAGCTGCTTATTACATTCTTTTTCAAAGAGGGTGACCTTTCTGCGTGCCACAACATTTCTGGTTTAATGGCAGCCCTCAAAATCAATTACATACTGGAAGAGTGGAGGCTTTTCATTGATTCATCCAAGATGAGTCTTAAAGCTGTTTTGTTGAATAATGGTAATGTGTTACCATCAATTCCAGTTGGTCACGCAGTTCATATGAAAGAAACTTATGAAAACATTAAGCAGCTTTTGAAGTGTATAAACTACGATCATCATCATGGGTCACTTTGCGGTGACTTAAAAGTGGTCACTCTTTTGCTTGGACTACAGGGTGGATACACCAAGTACTGTTGCTTTCTCTGTGAGTGGGATAGCCGTGCACGAAGTGACCATTACATCAGAAGACATTGGCCAATCAGGCAGTCATTGCAGCCTGGCAGTAAGAACGTTGTGAACCCAGCACTTGTCGACACCAGCAAGATTTTGTTGCCCCCCTTGTACATTAAGCTGGGTCTCATGAAAAACTTTGTCAAGGCAATGGAGAAAACAGATGAGGCTTTCAAATACCTCATCAGAAAATTTCCAAGACTGAGTGAAGCTAAAATAAGAGAGGGAGTATTTGTTGGTCCGCAAATTCGAAAACTTCTTCATGATGACGAGTTTCTTTGCGTGTTGCATGGCAAGGAAAAAGCAGCATGGCTAGCATTTAAGTCAGTGGTGGACAATTTTCTTGGAAACAACAGATCTGATAATTACAATAAAATTGTAGAAAATCTTCTGAAGTATAAGTCTTGGCTGCAACATGTCTTTGAAAATTCATTTTCTGGATTCTCATCTGGATTTCTTTACGTCAAACTGTGGAGCGGTCAGTGATGAGCACGGTGAACCATTTCACCAGGACATTGCTGCTATGGAGACAAGGTATCAAGGCAATTGGAGCCCTTCAATGCTTGCTGATTACTGTTGGACTGTGACAAGAGACACCTCATCGATTGACTACAAGAAGCAAGCAAAGAGAGCTTGAACAGCGACTGAATAATGACAGAATGGGTTCTTCTTCTTCTTCTTCCTCGTTCGTCCTGAAAAGGATGGTGGTTGCGTTGTGTCTGTTTACGCCTAAGCTGTGATATCTGCACCTTTCGGTCGACACATGCGACTTCTGCACAGCATTTTTTGGGACCGGGTTTGCCTTCCCATTGCGATCCCTACTCGCTCAGCCAGACTGCAGTGATGCAATCTGTTTCCAGGACCACCACGTGGAGGTGGAGTAGGGTCTTGACCAGCTCTGGTTCGCTGATCCTGATGCAAGCAGTCAAGCTATGGGTCGCTGACTGCATTCTCTATTGCTGCATCTTTGGGTCCCGGAATGGGTTCAAATGTGCCTTTTTAAAACATGATATGTGAACTTTAAATAATGTTTTTATTTTTTCTATCATTTTATGTTGAAATATCAATTAATTGAGTATGTAACCACAATTTTTATAATGCTAAAGTAGAAAGACTAGCTGTTCACCCCAGAGAATTAAACAAGCATACATTATTTGTATTACAATAATGTAAATTCATCATTTAAATAAAAAACCTGAGCCAATTGGTAAATTTCATTATGATATTTGAAATCAGCATGTCAAAATCAATAAGAAATGGTACATTTAATTTCTGGTACAAATAACTTTTGAAAATTTGTTGACTAGTGTTATCTGTGGTTAAATACTGAGATGAACATATTAGGAATAGAATAAGGGTGAACAGTAGGGATTGTGATAGGTGTTGGACTTCGATTTAAAACGGTAAGAGGAATGTTGAACTATTTTTTTGACTTTCAGCAACTTTGTCACAGGCTAATGACGCATCTATTTAAGGGAGCGAGCTACAGAAGAGAATATTGAAGCAAAGGCATAATTAAAGCTTAACAAAGTGGATAACTTTTGTTATCAGATAGCCAGGATGGGCTGTCATACCAAGAAGATGAGGCATTGCCATTAAACGAGATGGTATTGAACAAAGGGTTTACAGCACTGACATTCATGAAACATATCATGCGCTCTCTCATATAAGAGTAAGTATGAAGACGCCACCACAAGTGAATCTGATATTCATGAAACATATCATGCGCTCTCTCGTATTAGAGTAAGTATGGTGGAGGCCATTTTGGCGTTGGACATTGTTTGATTATTTCAGGTGTAGCTATTGAAATCTTATATGCTGCATTTAAAGGAGTTAAACCTAACTAGGTTTAGATTGGGTGAGAACATGACTCCAAGGATTTAGAACTGTTTTAGAAAATGTGAGAAAAATCGTGTAACATGAGAAGGAACTTTAGTAGGCTAGGTATACAACGATTTATGCAAGAGGCTACAGGAGAAACAATATATATATATATATCTATGCTTTGAGATATTTGATTGAATCAAGTGGAAGACTTGAGGACATTGTAATTGAGAACTGTATCTGATGAATTATGTTGGTTGATCTTGGATTATCTTATGTAAATAAAAGTTGTTTTCGAAATTGAATCACATCACTCCAGTTGCTTTGATGAGTGAAGAGATTAAGGAATGGAGAGTTATTAGAAGTGAGTAATAGGAGAGATAGAAATAATAGAACACCCTATACGCATCAGTCGCTGCTCACCACCAAGGAGGGAAGAACGTGGTCTGGGTTGAACAAAAGACGAACCTTATATCATCCAGGAATCACCATCTCTGGCGGAACAAGGGGGCCAGTAGGAGAAATAGTCTCACTTGGAGGAAAGATAAAAAAGAAAGTGAATGATAGATAACTAGGCCTGCCTCAGTCACCTAGTTAAAATAGATAATAAAAGAAACACCCACGCTGCTACATCTGAAAGGTTAGGTTACCTACAAAGTCATAAAAGAATACATACAGGAGAGAAGCCTTACAAGTGTGATGTTTGTGGAACAGCATTTACTCTGAAAGGTAACCTACAAAGGCATAAAAGAATACATACAGGAAATAAGCCTTAAAAGTGTGATGTCTGTGGTGCTGCATTTACTGAGATAGGTCACCTAAAAAGACATAACAGAATGCATACAGGAAATAAACCGTACAAGTGTGATGTTTGTGGAGCAGCATTTACTCAGATATTTTCCCTACAAAGACATAAAAGAATACATACAGGAATAGGCCATACACATATGATGTCTGGTGCAGCATTTAATGAGAGTGGTAGTCTACAAAGACATAAAAGTATACATAGCTTAGTGTGAGTGATAGTGCTGCTGCTGCTTGCAGTGATTTAATAATTTGGTCTCACAAGATAGTAGAGGAAGATAAATCCTACTAGTGTGATATTTATGGTGTATCATTTATTGAGAAAGATAACCTACAACAACTGTAAAAGAATACATACAGGAGAGAATCATTACTGGCGGGATATTTGTGATGCAGAATTTATTCAGTGTCTTCTTCTTCTTTGGATTTTTGTGCTGACTGACAAAGCAATCAGTGACCTGCACGCCTGGTGGTGTCTTGTAGGGCAGCAACAAACTCTCTACTTTGGTCCGTGTTGCTGACTGACAAAGCAATCAGTGACCAACATGCCTTGTGGTGTCTTGTAGGGCAGCAACAAACTGTCTCTACTTTGCTCAGTCAACAGCGATCCTTCATGTGGTGTCCCAGCTCTGGTTCATGCTTAGCATTTCAGCCTCCACAGTTCTCCATTAGGTGGCTTGTGGCCGTTCTTGCTTTCACTTTTCGTCTGGAGTCCATATTATGGCAGTTTGTAGCCGTGTGGCTACCACCTAAGTATGATGGGTTCTATATGACGTCATCAGGCAAAAATAAAAGAAATGATAGTCTCGAGGCCAAATTACCGGCAGGGAGGTACTAATTAGCCATTAACTGATTGGTCACTAATGGACGCTATGGAAATAAATAAATAAGAAGCTTGTTCGCATTTTAGGTTGCCCTGCAACGCAGTAAAAGAATAAAACGACTTGTAGGCTAGATCCCAAGGAAGCAGCAGTCTCAGTTTTAACAACAATCACAGCTGAACTTAGTTTGTTCAGTATGGTGACGGAAAGATGTGAGATGTCTATAGAAACTCCTGATCTGAGCTTTTGTCTGGGTACTAAAAACAAGAAGTTGTAAACCATGACAGAAGCTATGAAGCAGATCAAAATTTCTACAGAAAATATAGAAAAAGGGCTTACACGTGAGTAAATTGACCTGTTTCTCATAGATCTTCCTATTGCGATCGCCTTAAGAAATAGCTACCTTTCCAAGATTGTCCACAATTCGATGTGCTTAAAAATAAGTTCATATTGCTCGATTTCGCAAACGTATCTGACAGTCTAGCGTTTTAACTAAAGATAAATAATAAATGACGAAGAATCTGTTAAATGATGAACCTGGGAGTTCATGGTCCGACTTGACCTTGCACGACTACATTGAATAAATAAATAGCGCCGAGAGCAGGGCAAAAGATCGTAACTCAGAAAAGAAAACTTGACTGCTGAACGATGTGAAATGCAAAGAACAGAAGACGACCATATTTCCAAACTGTTAGGCCGAACGATCGTTATCAGACAGGGAGTTGAACAGACTATCGACGTCGTCATCATCCATGAACGCTGTACTGTAAAAACATCCTGAACAAATGATGAGAATATAAATGGAAAATAAACAGAGTAGAAAAAAAAATAAGACCAAGAAAACTGTCTCTGCTGTGTAACGTCTTCATTTATTTCGGAGTTCATTCATTTTTACTTCCAAAGAACTCCCAGTTTCTGTTACAGCACATTTCTTGGTACACTTGACTGTTCGTACATACGGGAGATGTACTATTCTTCGAATTAAGAATTAAGCTGATAAAATTTGAAAGAAGATATAAGAAAAATGCCAAATACAACCACAACGTGAAGTACTAACTAAGATCATGCCACATAATGTCAGACCACTTTACACCCGGCTCCAGATGTATGTGGATAACTGCGTCTGGTAACAAAGGCTTAACCGCCTTGGCATCTGCCATATTGGTAGCCACTGCCAAACTCAGGAAACCCCGGCTACAAGTTCTGGTGACGGTGTCAGGATCTCTTCTGAGGATGTGGCCCACCCAATTCCACCGTCTACCCACTATGATGGTGTGCATATCTTCTTGGTGACTCCACGTTAGCAGTTCTTGGCTGGTGATGTTTTTCAGCCAGAAAATCTGAAAAAATTTCCTTAGGCAAATTACTGAGTAGTGGCCTACAAATACATGAAAGGATACATGCAGGGGAAGTGTAATGTTTGTGGTGCAGCATTTACTGTGAGAGGTAGTCTACAAAACCGTAAAAGAATGCATACAGGAGAGATACATTACAAGTGTAGTGTTTGTGGTGCAGCATTTACTGTGAGAGGTAGTCTACAAACATAAAAGAATGCATACAGAAGAGATGACTTACAAGTGAATTGCCTTACATATGTGATGTCTGTGATGCAGCATTTACTGAGACAAGTAACTTACAAAAATATTAGAGAATACATACAGGTAATAAGCCTTACATGTGTGATGTCTGTGGTGCAGCATTTACTGTGACCGGTAACTTGCATGAATATAAGAGAATACGTGCAGGTAATAAGCCTTACAAGTGTAATGTCTGTGATGCAACATTTACTCAATGAGGTTGCTTACAAAATTATATAAGAACACATGCAGAAGAGAGCCTTACAATTGTGTCGTTTTTTGGGTCAGCATTTACCCAAAGAGATATTCCACAAAAAACAAAGTGTATGATGTTTGTGGTGCAGCATTTACTGTGAGTGGTAATCTACAAAATCATAAATGAGTACATACAGGAGAGAAGCCTTACAAGTGTGATGTTTGTAATGCAGAATTTACTCACAGTGGTAGCCTACAATTAGATGTAAGAATACAGATGAAGAGCTTTACACAAATGATGTTTGTGGTGCAGCATTTACTGTGCGACATAGCCTAAATATGCATAAAATAATACATGCAGGAGAGAAGCCTTACAAGCGTGATGTTTGTGGTGCAGCATTTACTCATGGCTGTTTGTGCCATTTAAAACGTCACTACTTTAGTTGCAAGCTCTTTCTCTTGATCTGAAGGCAATAAATCTTTTTTAACCTGTCAACACAACGTCATTTACTTTAGGCTAGATGCATCATAGGTAACTAACGTTTTATGTAGTTTTTTTAGCGGGTTCCTCAGTGACTACAAGAGGGAGCGCTTATTAACATGGCATAATAATTGGATACCAGAGGATGAAGTATGGCTTACAATTGGGGGTGATCATGGAAAAAGACGTTTGGAAGTTGCAATGCAGGTACGGTAGCGAATTTAGAGAAACCCAAATTCTGGAACCTATACCATCCTATTATCAATGGCTAGAGTCAGAGGCACATATAATAATTTAGAAATGGTGGTTACAAGAGATTTATGAAATTTGGAAATGGAAATAAAAAAAACAATTGGCATGTTATCACAATTCTTTACATCAGCATTTCTCAAACTTCCATGGAGCACTAGTGTTCTGTGAGCTATTGAAAGGCATTCCACGAAAAAATGTAGAACCGGTTGCTTACAACTAATTTTCTAACATTTAAATAAATAAAGAGTGAAACCCGAGGCCTGCAAACAGTAAATAAATAATACACACATAAAAGTATGTTTCAGGCTCTCATGAGAAATAAAGAAGTCGAAAACCAGACAACAGAAAAATATCAGAAGCGAGAGGCTTACTGCAGAATCAAACCCAGGACCTTCCAAATAGCACCACCTTAATGGCTTCGGCATGAATGGAAAACCTTCATAGAAACCTTGAGTCTTCAGGAATTGGTGTGGATCTATTGTCCTGGTCATGCAGGGTTACGCGGCAATGAAAGAGCTGACCGACTGGCTTCAAGAGCACCCATAGACATCACATTGGATATGGATAAGGGCGAGATACTGAGGGCAGTCAATGATCACCTGTTAGAGAATGACACTGCAAGTGGTGAATCATCAAGGTTAAGACTGCTGGAATTTGGCATCGAACGTAAGACCAGCAGGGATGAAAGTGTGAGGGGGATGCATCTGGTGTGTATACAACCAGCGCGCAACAGGAACAATTAGCATTCATACACTTTGACATTTGCTGAGGGAGACTGAGCACCTAAGGGTTTGACCAGAGAGCAAGGACATTGATTCTAATCATCAATAACAATAACAATCCTTGAGAGAATAAAAGAGGCCATAGGCAAGCAACTGAGAGATGAACAAGCAGGTTTTTGACAAAACAGATTGTGTGCAGATCAGATAGCCACACTGAGAATTATAGTTGAACAAAGTCTGGAAAGGAATTCGCTGCTATACCTGCACAGTTTGTCCCTTAGCTGTGTTTTTGTTATCTGTGTTCCATGTCATGTGGTGATTTAATGTGATATTTAAGTACATTGGTATTTTTCTTCTCATATTGCCTGCCCATTTTAGTTGTATACTGTTCAAAAAAAAGAAACGAATAGCTGCTGAAGGCACACACATAGCCATAATTTTAACATTCAATAACTTTTTTAATTTAATGAGTTAATTGTTCAAATTGCCCACAAGAATACCTTAGGGTTCAACCAATCAATTGACAGTTGTTTTGCATCTGGGTCACGAGAGTTTTTTTGGCGTACGGGCTTTCCCGTTAGTATGGTGTGTGGCCTCCTCTTGCATCGATCAGCGACTGGCATCTCCTGGGCATGGATGCGATCAGACGTCTGATGTGGGCCTGTGGGATGGCCGCCCACTCTTCATGGAGTGCCTGGAACAGATCACGACAATTGGCTGGAGCAATGTCTCGGCGACAAACACGTCTATGCAGCTCATTCCACAGGTGCTCAATCGGACTCATGTCTGGAGACAGGGAAGGGTGAGAATGTTGTTGGCAGCCAGGAACTGCGTGGTCAACCGTGCACAATGCGGCCTGGCGTTGTCTGTTGAAACACAGACCTTTGGGCAGCCAAAAGTGGAAGGACATGGGGTCGAAGAATTTCATTGACGTATCATTGCGCATTCAAGCCTCCTTCAATGTGTACCAATTGACTCCTTCCGTTGTAACTGATCATTCCCTACACCATTGCACCTCCACTACCGTGCGGCGGAGCTTCATCAACGCAATTTTGGGCAAAACGTTCATTTTACCTACGGTAGACCCTATGCCGTCTATCATGACGCTGCAACAAAAAGAAAGATTCGTCAATAAACCAGACACGTCTCCATTGATTGTCAGCTGCCCAGGGACGATGCTGGTTGGCCTAAAGAAGTCAATTTTGGCGATGGCGGCGCGTAAGGACAGGTCCTCGGTGAGGTCGTTGTGCCCAAAGTCCAGCGTCATGCAGTCTATTCCAGACAGTTTGATCAGACACATGACGTCCTGCAGGCAATGACTGGGCAGTTAAGGAAGCTGTTGTAAACCTGTCTCTGAGGTGACGAAGCCGAATAAAGCGATCCTCCGCTGCTGTTGTCACTCTGGGTCGTTCACTGCGATGCCGGTCTTCAACTGAGCCAGTGGCTTGGAACCGGTGCCAAAGTCGACTGATGGTACTCTGATGCACGTTCAGATGTCTGGCAACCTGACTTTGACTTTTGCCTGCATGCAGTCGGCCAATAGCAATGTTCCTTAAATTTATCGATAGAGACGCCATAAATGTCTGCTTGAAAATGAACTGAATATTTTTTTATGTAGCATTATCCTTTTATAGGGTTTCAGTTGCGTAGTCAGTGAATAGTGTTCACCCCAAATTTTGTTGCTTTCACGTGCGCGCAACATGAGCTGTGGTCAAAAATTGCGCCATAAACACTATTGACCACTGCATTGTAACGATTACAAAAACGAACGCAATTCAGGTCAACACGTGCGTTTGACACTGTAAAGAACATTTGAGGATGGTTTTTATATACCCTAGAACCAAATTTTACTTACAAACTCATAAAAACGCGCCCTCGGATAGCTATGCGTTTCTTTTTTTGAACAGTATAGTTTTGCTTGCTGTAGCTTATTTGACAAGGTAAATATAGTGTGCGTTGTCGTTTGTCATTTATTTTGAGCAGCCACTTTCTGAACCAACTTTCAAGGGCTAACAGTGAATCCTGCATGCACACTCTTGCTGTGGTGATGTATTCTTATATGTCCACATGGCCAGGTGTCACGGATTTGCCTCCTCTTCTTTGCAGTAGTGGTCTAACAGTGGCCAAAACTCAAGAGTATCTAATATGGGCCTTCAAAGGTGTCTACCTTTGCACAAGATTACTCTTGACAGAGTTGTAGATAGAAGGACAATGATGCTTCTATCTCAAGGTAGTATTCATAAGATATTTCCGAAGTCAAGAACAATGCTGCATTAGCATGGCAATTGTTAACTTATATCGGTCCGCCACCTTTTATGAAGAATTAAGCAATTATTAATGTTAGCTCGTTCAAGCCCCCACCCTGATTTACTCAGTGGAATTCTTATTATTCTGGTATAGCTCTGTTTAGAGTGTATTTAGTAAATTGATTGAGACAAAGAGGCAGTACATTCAAAATGATTAAATTGACGTTAAATAATAAATTTGTATCTTTACAAATAACAGATTTAATAATCATTTAGGTTTAACAAGGTTTTAGAAAATTTGAATAATGATTTATAAAAAAAAGTTTATCATCACTGTTGTGATGGAATGAAAGTTTATAAAGGAGGTCACTTGGCAGCTTTTATGTGTTACTTAGCTGTCAGTGGCTGTTCTGCTGCTTTTGATGGTTTGGCTCTTGGTAGACTGATCACGCTCGTTGCTGGTCAAGGTTGTAGGGCGCAGCACATTCCCAGAAATGTCAGGGAGTGTCTACGAAGTTGGTGAGTGTCTACGAAGTTGGTCCCTCATCTTAAAGCTCAGGCCACTTTTCCCTTCTTGTTCCAGAGATGGTACCCTCAACTGGTACCACCAACAACTATGGTAAAAGAATAGAAACAAAATGCTTTCCTGAGTATTGCGTTTTCCGACACATAATTATGGGTCCCTTTCTCCTATTCCACCATCCCATCTACCTCAGAATTTACCCTCAATGAGAATTAAGCTTAATCCCTCGAGAGAAAACTTTCTTTACATTTAAATTGAATAGCTTTATATTTACTTTACATTTAAATGAAAAGGTTAATAGTACAGATAGAATATGTGTATGGGACCGAAGACGCAGCAAACGAGATGAATGCAGCCAGCGACTCTTAGCTTGACTGCTTGCGTCAGGGTCAGCGAACCAGAGCTGACCAAGACCCTACTCCACCTCCAAGTGGTGGTCCTGGAAACAGGCTGCATCACTGCAGTCTGGCTGCGAGAATAGGGATCGAAGAGGGAAGGCAAACCCGGTCCCAAAAAATGCTGTGCTGAAGTCATATGTGTCGGCCGAAAGGCGCAAATATCGCAGCTCCGCTGTAAACAGACACAACGCTACCAACATCCTTTTCAGGACGAACGAGGAAGAAGAAGAATATGTGTACATTTACATTTTCACTGGTTGAAACATGTTCACAATATAGATTGAATATACTTTCATTGACATCTACACTGATTGAAAAGCTTTGAAACTTTCACAATATGAAGATGTGATAATAAGAATGTACTTTCATTTTGACATCTTTTTCTCCCTGCTCCATGTGGAACTTGGGACTACCTATTCTTTTAGTTCTCTTTAAGAAACTATCAATAAAGCAATCACCAGCCCTTGCAGTGGTGGTTCATGAAATCATCATTCTATACGCTGAAGTTGCCAGCCTCAAATGACTTGGACATCCACTAGCGATTTTCACATATTAATATTCACACGGTAAAATATATATATATACATATTAGTTCACATGTTGGTTGTCAAGATCCTCAAACAAAGTTTGGTCCTGATAAATGGAAATCTGATTCTAACTTCTGGCAAGGTCTGGCTGTCGTTTGGCAAGCGATTCTTACAGTGAACTAGACTTGAAAAACCGCCAGGTTATATGGCACTTCTTCCCCCGCATTTGTTTTGTGGGGTAATTCAAAATTATTTCTGGCTGAAATAATATACGTGATGCAAAAGGTCACCTCTCCCATATATGGAAATAAAACATCCGATGCCTTGTAAGCAAACTCACAAACACATTTGTAAACTCATTCGACAATGTGTTTCAGATGTAACACCTTAGTTTCCCCTGACAGGTGGACCGGAAATGGTTCTGTCATTCCTGTGCACTGACAAATAAGTTATCTCTCCGTAGTGCTTGGCCTTATCAGCGATTAAGCAAATATGCTGGGCGATTTTATTGCTACTCTGTAGTCTGATGTCGGCCACACCCGAGATTAACGAACATGGTTGTCGATTAATATTGCATCACCTGTCTACTATCTCAGCAGGGATGGTCAGGTAAACAGACAAGACGAATTATCAGTGAGAGGAGTGTAAGAATGTTTGAAAATACAAAATATCTGCTACAAAGCAGAGAAATAAAAAGGTGGCGACCAGGAAATTTCAGGTAATCAGTCCTCACTTCAATTGAAATGAGTACTGCTGTAGTGGAGGAGAGACAGAGAAGGGGTCACCCCAAATCCATCTTGTGACACCAGGTCATCAGCATAGAGGAAATTGTGGACATTCCTGTGGATGTTTTCTACGTCTGTGATGTCATTTGTTTAAATAAGGAAGAGTGTAGTGGAAAGGACCCCATCCTGTGGAACTTCCTGCTCCATTGTTGTCTTTTTGCTAATCTGTCCCTGCACCTGCACTCATGCTGTTTTGTCTGTTAGATAGTGACTGAACCAGTTGTACGAGTGTTTGTGTGTATACTATTGTGAATGTTAATAGTCATGTCTCTGACACATATTATAAGTTATAACATTATGTTGTATTAACACATTATTTCCACATTTTTTATTTACAATGTACAGCATCAACAGTGTTACTTTTTTTTTTTTAAAATTCCCAGTATCAATTATGTTCATGCGCTCTGTATAGTACAAGTAATAGACATTTAACCATGATTAATTTACTTGTCAATTTATGCTTTGATAATTCCGTTTTGAAGCGTGATGCTAAAAAATCTGGGCAATGTGCATTTTTTATAAATATCTATTTTATATTAACGAATAAACTGTGTACAGAAATTCAAAAACAAAGAAAACAAGCTCTACAAGAATATTGAAAGCATAGATCTGAAGATAATTTAGATGTTTACAAGAACATTAGAAATGAATCAAACAGAATAATACTTAAGGCAAAAGAAAATCATTGGAGAAATTTCTGCCAAACACTGAACCCTACAAATAACTCTACAACAGATGTGTGGAATAAGTTAAAAGCCATTAAAGGCAGAACTAACCATATGATAATACCTCATATAAAAAGACCTGAAAGGGCAGAGACTGACTGGCAGAAAGCAGAGGTGCTGTACTACTGTGGCCGTTTAACCTACCACCATCAGCATTTATTCATGCTGGAGCCCAGTTATTAACAAAAATGTAAAAATTACCATTTTGTTGAAATCGACAAAGGGATTTTAAACTTAAATTAAAAAAATAATTAACGAAGCATTGAGAGAAGGGGAAATGGAAGGTATACTTCACTAGGTCAGCGTTAGTAAGAATGCACGCTATCTACCCGTCAGTTGTTATGGTAATAATAGAAATGCAGGTTAAAAGTAGCAACGTCACGTGATGTTTATCCAATAGGAAAGCGTAGCCAGCTACGGACCTGCCGGCAAAGATTTCCTAGGGCAGTATGAGCTGTGATTCGACATGCAGACTGACGTGTTTTTGTGTAAGTCTTGAACATTGGTTCAAGCAATGTTATCTTGCTGGTTTTTTCCTTCAATGTAAGTAGAGTGAAGTCTCGAATTGCCTTGTTTAATTTTCAGCCCAACATGATTACTATATGTATAAAATATTGCTATGAGAAACTGAATGAAGGATTGAAAATATTTGCTGAAGGAAATACAAATTGAAACTACAAGATATTGGAAAAGGAAATTACAGGTGGTAACCTGCACAAAAGGAAAGTTAATATGAAGTCTTTTGAGAACCCCGAGATTTAGAAGGATTATGGAAAAACATAATGAATAACACTATAAGACATTGTATTGTGACGTCATTGAACAAGGAAACATGCATATTATGAAGAGAAACGACTACTTTCGGTTGATGTACATAATTGTAAATGCCTGTTGAATTTTGGGTAGTAAACCACTTGAATCTGTTGTTGAAGTCTAAATAAAATTATGAAAATTACTAAGCTGTTGAGGACTTTACGATTGTTGTAATGCATGGAAGCATGGTCCAGTTCACATCCAAATACTAGTAGGAAAAGCTCTCTAATTTCACCAACAATAAGAGGAATGAACGATACCTGCACACCCAAATAGAGTGTGAGAAATTTCCACCTCTGGCGAGCTTGAAGCCAGTACGACAATCACTCACATAGATATAAATTTCAAGGAAAAGTTAACGAAATAATGAACCACTAAAAGAGCCCCAAGAAGTTACATTAGGAAGGCACACCGCCACACATATATAGTGATAATTGGTGCCGAGTTCCAGTCTCAATAATAAGCTCCACGGCTACATATATGTTATAATTGATACCGTGCCCAGTCTTAACAATTTGTGATACTGCAGCCTGTCACATATAGTATAATTGGTACCAAGCCCAGTCCCACAAGGAATCACACTGGGTGGGACGGCTACACTACCATAGAGTTAGTTCTAAGGAAAATCTAGGACAGGCTGAAGTCAACAGAAGAGCAACACTTCTTAAAAAACTCAGTAAAGAAGTACCTTATAATACTGAAAATTTATCATATTTAAGTGCAGATATTACAATGGAAGAAGTTGAAAGTACAATAAAGGACAAAACAAATACATCGTAGAAATTATAACATCCCTTTTTAACAAAATTTGGAATACAGGTAATATTACCAAAACAGCAGTAATTATTCCAATACTAAAACCAGAAAAAGATGCCCATGATGCCAGTTCATACAGACCAATTTCTTTAACTTCCCACCTAGGTAAAATATTAGAAACCATAGTAAATAAAAGATTAAAGTTTTATTTGGAAAATAATTTATATAGTCAAACTCAGTCAGGATTTAGGAAGAACAGATGCACTATGGATCAGATAATTAAATTGGAACATGAAGTAAAATCAGGATTTCAAAAGAAAGAAAAAACTGTGGTAGTATTTTTAGATATAGCTAGGGCTTATGATGAATGCTGGAGAGAGGGTGCTTGTTAAGCTCAAAAAGGGAGGTGATCCTTTGTATACGGGTTGGACAGAGTAAATTCAGAGTTACATCGCTTGTAGACTTGATTAACGGTGAATTGTTTAAATAAATATATGAAAGAAGTCATAGTGTACAGATAGCGTCGTGAGCGCTGTTCTGTATTGTGTTTAGGCGGGAGTTGTGTGACCGCTAGCAGTGGGGCTCTAGGTGTTGACGGAGTGAAGTCAACCCTGGTGTTTTTTCTAAGTGTGTGTTCCCGACCAGTGTTCGGTGAAGATGTTTAGAGTGTTTTGCAATGTGTGTCTCGATGGAGACTTTTGTAACGGACTGTATTGAATATTCTTTTATGTGTTGCATTATTTGAAGATAGTACGTACTTTGATATTAACTGCAGTGTAAAGATTATGGAGCTATTATGAAGGCCAGGATTTTGTACAGGCCGTATTTGATATTAACTGCAGTGTGAAGATTATGGAGCTATTATGAAAGCCAGGATTTTGTACAGGCCGTATTTGATATAACTGCAGTGTGAAGATTAATGAAGATTATGGAGCTATTATGAAGGCCAGGATTTTGTACAGGCCGTATTTGATATTAACTGCAGTGTGAAGATTATGGAGCTATTATGAAGGCCAGGATTTTGTACAGGCCGTATTTGATATAACTGCAGTGTGAAGATTAATGAAGATTATGGAGCTATTATGAAGGCCAGGATTTTGTACAGGCCGTATTTGATATAACTGCAGTGTGAAGATTAATGGAGCTATTATGATGCTATTATGAAGGCAGTCCTTGAGGGATTTAGCTATTGTGCACGTTCGATGAGGAGTGCACTATTATTCTGTAATTGAGCTCTATGAGATTTATAATTGAGCTCTAAGAAGAGATAGTGATGATGATTATTATAGTACTGCGATGTGAGCAGTCTCTCTGAATGAGGCCATATGTATGAGGCCGTATTTATAACTGCGGTGAACGCAGTTCTTTAAGGAACATGGTTGATGTGCATTTATATGAGGTGTGCGCCACTAGGCGCTGTAATTGAGCTCGTTGGAGTGTTGGAGCTTTAGGAGTTTATCGGCTCGATGCTATGTACTATATGCTGTATTTCGTCTGTGTCGTCGTCTGTGTTGTAACGTAAATAAACTATTCTAAACGTTACCAATCGTTCAACGATCCATGAGTCCTATGTGTGTTACTGTGATGGATGAATGTACCAGTACACACTTACTTTGAACATGCCAGGCACAGTGACAGTAGTGACATATTTATAAATATCCCGGGTGGGCGTGGCATATAAGGAGAACCCATTTACGCCTTTATCACTGAATAACACAATGGCGTTAACATATCATTTGAACCATATCATTAGGTGGCTTAAAAAACTTATAAGATAACAACAGACCGTTATTTATCAGTGGTGGCCTAACAATATAGCGGTATCATTTAGCGGTATCAGTGCTCTCTTTAAAATGAAGAAGATAGGAGTAACCGGTAAAATATATAATTATTTAGAGAATATTCTGCAAGATAGATATTTCACTGTTCAGGTAAACAATGATAGATCAGAACTGTATGAACAACAAAATGGAATACCCCAAGGATCAGTAATGTCTCCTTCAATTTTTACAATAATGGTAAATGATTTAGGTGAGGAATTTAATGATATAACAAATAAATTGTCACAGTTTGCAGATGATGTTGCTATATGGAAGATTGGGAGACATCTGCCAAAATTATATAAGGATCTACAGAAGCAAATAAATAAAGTATGTAAATGGATGACAAAATGGGGTTTTCAGCCGAATACAAATGAAACATTGGGAATGATCTTCAATAAAGGTAGGGTTGTTAAAAATAAAATTATAGACATAAATATCCAAGGGCAAAACATTAATACAGTGCAAACCACTCGATATCTAGGAGTGATATTGGACCAACAGCTGAACTGGAATAAACACATAGATAAACTATAGTACGTTTCACTAGCTTTGCCCAACTTCAAAATGCTATATCTCAGCGAATATATAACGCATATAAGTGAAATTTTGTGTGTGAATTTGAAATGGTATAGACCCTATGAATTAAATTTTTCATTAAAATGCGGCCATTGGTTTCAATTTTCGTTTCTTTACGATATAATATCAAAATCCTACTTGCCAACACACATCACACACACACACATTGAAATGTCTACAGTAAATTATACGACCTCATTTGCACATTTTTGGTTTATCAAACAATTGTGATGATTTTAGCGTGAAATTGCACTTCTTGGACATAAAACAGTTTATATCCGGTGTTACGCACACATTGTCAATCAGTGGCGTGTCTACAAAAAGTATTGTGTGGTTAAGTAGGAAAAATGAGTCTGCGAGTACATTTTATGACATTACAGCAAATCACAAATAGGATTTTTAAGTATTTCTGCAATGAAGCTACTCGAGGAAAACTATATCATTCTATTTCAAACCCACAAAAGAGGACTATTCATGCCTTGGGGATAAGCAAACGATCATTGCACCGCTGGATAGCGACATCTGAAATTTCTAATTCCAGTGTTTTACACACGAAAATTAGGCCAAGAGTGGTGGATAATTTTGACAGAGAATTGATCCGCAGAGAAATTTGCAATATGTTTCACAATAATGAGGCAGGGACTTTAAGGAAATTGAAAATTTGGTTAAGAAAGAATAATGACATTGATATTTCCAAATCTACGCTATGGAGGACTATTAGGAGTTTGGGATTCACTTTTAGAAAATATGTTGGTGGTAGAAACCTTATTTGTGAGAAGCCTCATATAGTTGCAATGAGAAGCAAATATTTACGCGAAGTCAGAGAAATGAGAAGAGATTGTTATGATTTTGTGTCTTCTTCTTCTTTGATCCTTAGCCGCCGACCGTCAAAGCAGTCAGTGGCCATTACGCCTGGTGGCGTCTTGTAGGGCAACAACAAATTGATTCCACTTTGCTCGGTCGGCGGCCATCCTTCGTACAGTGCCCCAACTCTAGTTCATTCTTTGCATCTCAGCCTCCACAGTCCTCCGCCAAGTTGTTTTTGGTCGGCCTCTCTTTCGTTTTCCTTCAGGGGTCCATAGCATAGCTGTTCTTGTGATGGCATCGGGGTCTCTTCTGAGGACATGGCCAACCCAGCTCCAGCGTCTGCCAGCTATGATGGTGTGCATGTCCTCTTGCTTGCTCCGAGTAAGCAGATCTTGGTTGGTGATGGTATTCGGCCAAAAGATTCGGTGAATTTTTCTTAGGCATGTTGTGTGAAAAGAGGACAATTTCGACATTTCCTTCTCTGTAACTCTCCAGCATTCCGCACCATAGAGAAGCACAGAAAGCACACAGCTCTGATATAATCTTAATTTTGTGCTTATGCTGTATTGAGAGGACTTCCAGATGTTGTTTAGACTAAAAAAGGCTGTTCTTGCTTTGTTCATTCTGTTGTTGATGTCTTTGCTACATACCCTAGACATAATTATATTTATTTTAAATTATATTTGAATAATTTATGTGGTCCGTTAGTGTAAATTTCTCAATTCACAATCGGCAAGGACTAAAAGGTTTATATCCAGCCCATGTGCAGATTCGAGGACTAAAAAGGTAGGATCAATCCATTGTTTAAATCCCAGTAAGGAAAATACTTCCATATTCCTTCCCCAGAAAAAAATTTTAAGCAAAAGCTACAGGAATAAACGGTAAAAAAGACAAGATATAGCTAAATGCTAGCGGTTACAAGGTCCAAAACAGTTAACATAGGGAAAAAGAAATCGTATGCAGATATCTTGAAAACTTACAATAAAAGACTAGAAATGAGAAGCCAGATAAGACCAGCAAAAAGAAACAAAATGAATTCAAAAGTTGGGGTCCAAATGGGGCAGTGATGCGCAATACAAGACTCAACATGTCTCTTAGCCTCTCCTGCCCAAGTCTACCTCACCTACTCGTGGTGGACCCCGTTATACCCAGTAATCTTGCCGAAGGTTGGGTATCAACCCAGCGGGAGGCAAGATGGGACAGCAAACGAGGTAAAGGCAAAATCAAATCCCCCAGCCAGAGGGGGAGGCATGAGCACACTCTGCCTTAAGAAACAGGTGCTGAAGTCAGATGTACCAGGCCAGGAGGCGCACCAGCAACCATGGTACCATGCAACCCGCTTTGGTTTAATATGTCTACACAACAGATGTCAAAAAATTATCGTTATGGTGCTCGCCCTGTGAAGTCCCTCCAGGCAGGAGCAGTGCCGGATTCTGAGCCTCGACAGAATCCACCCTCAGCTACTGGAGGTCTCCTTAGTCCGCCAAATGGAGCCAGGAGGCGGAAGGAGAAAGTAACTGGCCAACCAGATAAGACGACGGCCCCTCTGAATGTCATGCATTGGAATGCAGAGGGAGTCAACAACAAAAAGACTGAACTAGAGAATACCCTATTTCGGAAAGAAATTAGCATATGCTGCATACAAGAAACTCACCTACAGGAAGGAAAACATTTTAAGATACGGGGCTATCAATGCTTCAGAGTTGACAGAAAAGATCGGAAGAAGGGTGGCATACTAACACTGATAAGGAATAACCTCAACGCTATAGAATCCAAGACATATAAAGAAGGTGCAGAATACCAAGTAATCCATCTAAAACATAACACTCTGGAACTGGATCTCCTAAACTTCTACTGCCCCAATGACATACCACTGAACATGACTAGCATAGATGTCCCCATTGGCAACTTCATAGCGGTGGGAGACTTCAACAGCCATTCCCAAAGCTGGGGATACAACCAGCTAGATAGAAGGGGCGAAGAGATAGAAAACTGGCAAGACGACAATAACCTAACCCTTCTAAACAACCCTAATGATCCTCCAACCTTTTACTCCAGAAGATGGCATAGCACCTCTACTCCAGACCTGGCATTCTGCACACCTGATTTGGCTGGGATAGTGGAAAGGGAAATAGGAGAACAACTCGGTGGAAGTGATCATCGTCCTGTATTCATCAAAATTAATAGAACAATTAATACAAGTTCAAGTCAGCCAAGATGGAATTTTAAAAAGCAAATTGGTCCATTTATCAACACAGAGCAAATCTGCTTACAAAAGATATTAAGGTACTAGACAGAGACATTAACAGAGTCATCTGGGATTTTAATAATGGAGTACTCAAGGCAGCAAAGGAGACAATACCGAGAGGAGCGAGGAAGAACTATGTACCATATTGGTCCAACACACTACAAAACCTACATGAAGATATGAATGAAGCAAGGCACACTGCAGAGGTACAACCATCCCAACAGAACCATATCATGCTACAAAAGGCAAAAGCAAAATTCATTAAAGGAAAGCTAGAAGCCCAGAGGAGAAGCTGGAGGGAAAAAACATATAAACTAAACCTTGAAAAGGAAGGGAGAAAGTTGTGGAAACTCACTAAACAATTGAATGACGATAACAATTCTCAACGACAAACCATTACACTAGACGATGCAGGGAAACTATATACCGGCAAACAAGCAGCAGACATATTTGCGGAATCCTACAGAAATGAAAGTAACATCTCCGTCAATTTACGCAGACAACGAGACATTCGTCAAGAAATAATCCACACTAGAAATAATGGAAACAGTCCGGACGTTATGTCCAAACCTTTCAATATGGACGAGTTAAAAACAGCCGTGTGGAAACTTAAAGACAGGAAATCACCAGGCCCGGATGGTATAACCAACGAAATGCTAAAACACCTAGGATATACAGCAATGAGCAAACTGTTGCAAATATACAACTACAGTTGGATGACAGGCAGTGTGCCACAGATATGGAGAGAGGCGCTCATGTGTCCCATCATAAAGAAAGGAAAAGACAACAGGAAGGCCACCAGCTACAGACCAATAAGCCTAACAAGCTGTGTATGTAAGACAATGGAGAGGATGATCAACAGAAGATTGAAATGGTACTTGGAATCCGAGGAAATTTTAGTGCCAGAACAAGCAGGGTTTAGAGAGTGCAGCAGCACAGAAGACCAAATCACATACCTGTCACAGATCGTTGAAGATGCCTTCCAAGAAAAGAGAAAAGTCTTTACCCTATGGATAGATCTCCAAAAAGCTTTTGACAAAGTATGGAAAGACGGGTTAATAGTAAAACTGCAAAGGAACGGAATCAAGGGTAATATGAGAAAATGGATCCAGTCGTTCCTACACAATCGGAAAGCAAGAGTCACTATGGAAGGTCACAACAGCAAGAAAATCCTCCTAAAACATGGAGTTCCTCAAGGCTCAGTATTGTCTCCCACCCTGTTCCTTGTATTCATCAATGACCTCATCCACGATCTGCCACAAGGTGTGAGAGCTGCCCTATACGCTGACGACTTGGTGGTGTGTTGTGTAGAAGAACATCTAACTAACGCTAATAAGCGAATACAAAGGGCAGCAGACAACATAGCAGCATGGGCAGAGAAATGGATGGTGCAGATCAACGCTGAAAAATCATCAACAACACTTTTCACGCTCTCCAACAAAGACAAAGCAGGAGAGATACGACTTGGAAATATACATGTCCAAACAGATGAGGAACCGGTGTACTTGGGCATTACATTAGATAAAGAGAATGACATGGAGGCACCACATCGAGAGAACAGAGGCTAAAGCGAGAAGAAAACTTTCCATACTGAGGAAAATAGCTGGATCAAGTTGGGGAGCTAACGAAACAACACTAAAGAAAGTGTATACAGGTGCAATAAGACCTATATTAGAGTACGGATCAGCAGCATGGTCTACAGCAGCCAAATCACACCTACAAGCCTTAGATAAAGTACAAAATCAAGCGCTTAGGTTGATCACGGGTGCCATGAAGACCACACCAATAAATGAAATGGAAAAATCACAGGCATTCCACCTTTATTATACAGACGAGACACTAAGACCCTGATCCAAGCAGAAAAGTACAAGAACATGCCCGCACATCCAATGAAAACTAGATTTGGAGATTTAGCCAGTGGGAGGTTGAAGAGAAGCAGTTTTGTGCATCGGTCCAAAAAACTAATTAGAACATACAAGGATGAACTACCAGACATCACTAAGGAAATAACTCCCACACTCCTCCCAACCCCATGGGAACAACATCAAAATTTCAGTATTAAGACCTCCATAACTACCACCTGCCCCATGGGAGAGCTAAATACTCTCCAAAGGAAAATAGCAGCATGTGACATGATTGAAGAACTATACCCCAGAGAAGCATGGATCCAAGTATATACTGATGGATCTGCAACCAGAGCAGTGAAGAACGGAGGCGCAGGAGTTTATGTGGTCTATCCAGACAAAGAAAATGAATCCACCTGTTGACCTACTGGAATATTCTGTTCAAACTATGCTGCTGAAGTACAGGCCATAAGCATTGCTGCAGGAATAATAAATAACACAATAAGCCAATGTCAGCAGGTTGTATTCCTTACCGATGCAATGTCAGTTCTGCAAGCCCTCAACAGTGATAAACTGCCAGAATTAAACAAAGTCCTATGCGAAGTAAATATCAAAAGAAGGGTAGTGCTACAGTGGATACCATCACACTGTGGCATACCAGGAAATGAGAGAGCAGATATGTTAGCAAAAGAGGGAGCAACACAGGAACAAAAAGAACAAACAATCACATTCCAGGAAAAGAAGACCCTTATCAAGGCCATCAGGAAAATTGATCAACAAAGAGACAACTATCAATATCTTGATCGAGCAAAACAGGTGATCCTGTTCCGTATGAGAACAGGACACAACAGACTGAACAGTCACTTATACAGACTGAGATTGGTCCCATCACCCCTATGTACGTGTGGACAGGCAGCACAGACAGCCGAACACATCCTGCAAGACTGCCACATGCTTAGTCAATTGCGAACTGAACATTGGCCCACAGAGACGCACATCCACACAAAGCTGTTTGGGAGTCTTGAAGAACTTTCAACCACAGCAACATACATCCAGAAAACCGGACTTCTTGTGTAGACATTTCTAAACAACAGCGAACGAGAAGAAGAAGAAGAAGGAGAATTCAAAAGTTCAGCCAGAGGAAGAAAACAAAATTGAAAATAAGAATATGTTAAAGAACAAAATATAGAACAACAAACGAAAATCGACAACAACCATGATAATCTGACAGAAAACCAAAACAGGGTGCAGAATGAGCCTGAGTTCCCCAGGGTGAAAGTAACTCGGTAGCAGGCACTCAGGTGAATTTAACTGCGCTGCCTGATAATAAAGTGATAAGCATCACGGAAACAGTATTAGATAAACGGTCGAGTGCAAAAATCAAGAAAACTGTCACTGGTAGGATACTTAGCCTGAACAAAACAGAAAAATCAGAACAACTGTTAAGAGAACTTCAGCTTAAGGTAGAAGGATACCTTGATAGGGTAAAAAACTCAAATTTTCCTTTCAGAATCAAACAACCATGGGTATAGTTAGTATGGACTTAAAATGTTTGTCCACATAATGACCTCATTAATTATGCAAATTAGCTATCCAATATGGCCGCCGTAGTGAATAAATTATACACCTTTTTTAAAACATCATAACTATGTTATTTGTACAAGGATCTGACTGAAACTTGGCAAATTGATTATATATAGCGCCAGGTCATGAACTAAAATGACAGAGATTGACAGAAAGGTTAAATTTTAATGAATTTTCAAAATTTATATTTCTGAAATGTTTGATACTTGTGCCTCATTATATATGCATGATGGTCATAAAACTAAAACTTTGAATTCAATTGTATCCATTTTAGGTCAGAATCTGTAAAATTATATGACAACCAACTGTGTTAATTTTCATGTCAATTGAATGTACAGATCCAGAGATATCTTGTTTCAAAGATCACCAATTATGTTAAAAAGACAATTCCGAGAAAACAAAGAAAAACAGAAAAAGAACTCACAAAATGAAGTTTAATGAGCTCCTGTTGAATAAAGGTCTCCTTCTACTGCAGCTGCAGTGTCTGTGAATCCCCTTTTCAGTGCTCTCAGGGTCTTTCCATTGCAATGTCCTTACTTGCTGAGTAGATCCTGTGCAGCGTTCTCCTGTATGCTTTCTTTGCCATGGGTTGACTTGTGTTCATGTATATCGAAACATTCTGCAATGCACTGTGGCCTTTCCCAATAGAACGCACAAATGCCACCATTCGCCCATATACTTCTTTGTTTGTGAGTAGCTGAAGATGAAACATCAGAAGTATTGAAATTGGCACAGTTTGTGCACTTGATACTGATTTCATGACAAAAGCCATTCCGAGTCTCTTTGACGATCTCACAGGTCAGTGAGTACTGATAACATTTGTCACATCTAAAGTTAGCGCATAAAAACCCAAACAGTAATTTTACATCCATAAGGATAAACCCATTTCCTCTGTTGTCATTTTTAGCTTGCCCTTCACTTTCTTGGACCTTTATGACCTTTATTTTCTTTGCTGAGGAGCACAGAGGCTTTATAGCTTCACTGTCGACAATAGGTGTCTCATTTTCAGGCAACGGTTTGTTGGTGTACACGCCTCCCAGTCTTTGTCTTATTTCCTTCCCATTGTGAACAAAAGAAGCTCTGCTAACTACTATTATACAGAATCAGTATAAAACTAGCAATAAATAGAGTTGATGTTGGTGAAAATGCACAATGCATGTAACAAATGTTGAAATTTACGATCAAAGCTTTCTAGACACACACTTTTGAAAAATTCATAAGAAATCATTGAGTAATTCCCCGTGGAAAAATTATAAATATCTTTTTCCTGTTGCCTCAGTATAATTATAATTTCGCAGTTTTACAATTACGCACCTTCATGTTGGGTCATTATTCACATGGTAACCAACTATAAACATTGGTTGCTATGCAAATCACTCAAGGGGGTATGTGTAGAAAAACACTGATTCCTGATTTAAAGCATGAAAATGAAAATTATTGGATTTTTAATTTTTTTAAACATTTTTGGGTATCCTTCTACCTTAAACCAAAACTGGCAGATCTTCCACATGGCATTAAAATAGAAATTGACGTACTTAGAGAAACTAGAAGATGTGATGTGAAAAGTATAGATACCAGTCTCACCGAAGACAAAATGCTGAACATGATTGATAGCCAAAGAAAACTCAGGTACAAAAAAACAAAGAATCAAGAAAAACAAAATAAATACCCCAGTAATAGTAGTAACTATAGAGGGCAAAGAAATTCCTAAACATCTGAAGATCAATGACAAATTAAAACACACAGAGCTCTACATGCCCCCAGTTATTAGTGCTCAAAATGTCAGTTAATTGAACATACAGGTTCCACTTGTAGAAGATACCCCATCTGCAGATACTGTGCAGGAAAACACTCATATGATCAATGTATAAAAGCCAAGGAAGATACTATTACTAACTGTGACGAAATGGACGACCTCTTCGCGATCTTTGGTTCTCTCCGGCAGTATCGGTACATTTGTGGTACTGATTTTTATTATGTGCTGTCAATTATCGCACTTTTCTTTCTTTCTGTCTTTCTTTCTTTCCTCGTTATTTTTCTGCTAAGTAGCAGATATTTGATTTTATCAAAGCATCCTGTAGGTGATAAATATTACATTTGCAAGGAGCGGCTGATATGATACATCACATTTGCTTGGCGCTACCCAGATTTGTTGGTTATAGGCGCGGCAGATTAACACGTACATCGGCCAGCGCTATCGGCTTAATCACCGAAAAGACACGGAGTTTGCGTACTCATACGACAGATAACGAGATTACTGTCTGTGTGACACCTGTGGGCAGACAAGTGTGATATAATCGCTTCCGGTCACTTGGTTAAAAATAATCATGAATTTATTACATTTTAGACAAAATGAGTCTACAAATATGTGTGTGAGAGTGTATGCGAGGCATCAGATGTCCATATATGGTAATATGTGGCCTTTGCAGGCACACACCTTATTTCATGTGGGACTATTTTGAAATATCACACCCTATCTGCATGATTTGAAATGGTTGGATCTTTCTGGTTAGATTCGTAACAACAACGGTTGGGAAAATAGGAATATAGGCTGACCTTTTTGCAGTTTTATTTCACTATGAATTTCACGCTCGCCAAGACAACATCAGACCTCGCCAGAGTGAAGACTAGATTTATAAGGGGCCATCCATAAAAGACGTCCACAAAATTCTGGCATTCCCGCCCCCCCCCCCCCCCCCCCCCCCCGTGGACATCCACTCCACAAGGTCTTGATTAAACATAAACACAGCTTAAATTTTTAATCACCTACCTATACTTACAAATTTAATCATAAAATCACAATACCTCTTCGTATTAGAGATTTTGAGTCTACAAGGATTTGAAGGCCTGGCAAGAGGGACAAATTCCCAAGAATGTTTATTTGGGTTTAGCTGGACAGTAAGAAGCTTTCGAAAATAAGAGGGTTTGTTACTCTTGATAGATTTATATGTGAGTGAGAGTTGCCATGTGGTTTGTGCATTGGACGTACACTTTCAACTTAAATACCCCTCCCCCCATGTCCATAGCTGACCACTTTTCACATACCCCTTCCTCCCCCCTCTCTTGTGGACATCTTTTATGTATAGCCCCTAATTCCTTTTTGTTAACTGGACCTTTTATTGGAGAACCAGATAAGACTTATAAAGCACAGGAACTCTCTAAATTTTAATAAGGAACCCCGGGACTAGGAAACTGAAGAAACACTGAGTCAGAGGGGGAATCTATGGTCAAAATTAAAGACATCCCAGACGCGTGTAAGAGAACAATTCGTCTCTTTTATTCCTCTGAGCAAAAAACGTCTGTAGCCAAGATTGACGTAAGTAGTGCATTTTCATTCTGTTTTATTACTAACATGTGAACTAACATATATCTATATATATATTACCATGTGAAGTTTAATATGTGAAACTCGCTATTGGATGTCAAAGTCATTTGAGACTGGAAACCTCAGCGTGTAGAGTGATGATTCATGAACCACCACTGAACGGGCTGGTGATTGCTTTATTGATAGTTTCGTAAAGAGAACTAAAAGCATAAAGTAGTTCCAGGTTCCCCAGGGAGCAGGGAGGGAAAGATGAAAAGAAATGATGTACATTCTAAGAATAATACTTACATTTTCAAAGCAGTGTAAATGTCCCTATAAACATAGTCACTTTAAAATTAATGTAAGTTTTCAAGCTTTAAACCAGGGTAAATGTCTATGTGAAAATACTCATTTTAAATTAATAGAAGTTTCAAACGTTTCCATAAGTGTAAATATAAAAGAAACAGTAATGAATTTATATTGTGAACAACTTTTCAAACAGTGGAGATGTAAATGTAAAACATATTATACTGTATCTGTACATTTATCCTTTTTATTTAAATGTAATGTAAGGCTAAAGCTATTCAGTTTAAATGTAAAGGAAGTTTTATCCCGAGGGATTAAATTTAATTCTCATCGAGGGTAAATTCTGACATGGGATGGTAGAATAGAAGAGGGGGCACATAACTGTGTCGGAAAACGCCATACTCAGAAGAGCGTTTCGTTTCTATTTCTATTACCAGTAATTAGTGGTACCAGCAGAAAGTACTATCTCTGGAACCAAAGGAAGGTAGAAGTAGACTGACATTGTGTGAGATGCCATCATAAGAGGATCTTATAGAGAGACGCAGAACCAACTTGGCCGTTACTCCTTGACATTCTGGGAACGTGCGGCGCCTGAACTTTTACCAGAGACCAGCGAGAGCAGAGTGGAAGGAACTAACCCAGCGGGAGAAGAAACTACCATTGGCAGCTAAATGAAAATGTCTGCTGCCAAAAGTGACCTCCTTTATTCAGTTAAATCCCATTCAAGTGATGAAACCCTTTTCATAAATATTCAAATTATTTTCCAACTGTTAAAACTTAGTGATTATTAAATTTTGTTATTTGTAATGTTACAAATTTAACTTCAATTCAATCCTTTTAAATGTACATGTTTGTCTCGGTCAAAGGTACTAAACACACACTCTAAACAGAGCTATATATAATAATAATTCCACTGATTAACTCAGGGGGGGGGGGGGGGGGGGGGGGGGGTGGTGGGGAGGGGGGGGGGGGGGGGGGGGGGGGGGGTGGGGTGTTAACAAGCTAGAATAAACCATTGCTAAATTCTTCATAAAAGGTGTCAGCAGATTACAGAATTAACGTGCTCAGCAACAGCCAGCATTGTTTTTGCTTATCTGAATATCTTGTGAAGACTCCCATGTGATAGAAGCTTTACTTCTCTTCTATCTACATTTCTGCCAAGAGTAATCTTGTGTAAAGATAGACTCCATTGAAGCCTATAATAGATACTCTCGAGTTTTGGCCACTGAGGGGAGGCAATACCGTCACAATTGCGGACCTCGTCCCGGATTATAGAACCTGCCTAGTAATTCCCTAGACGTGATTGACATAAATTTCAGATTTGCTGAAAGAATCGTGTCAAGAGTGTGTGTAATTGTAAGACGGAGCATTCATTGTATGTATAAATAACAGTAAAAATAACTTTGTAAAGAAACAAAATCTCTGAATCTAAATTTAAAGTTATACTTAAATAAGAAGTTCACTTGGTGTGGCAAATTAAGTGTTGTAAATTTGGTGTTTAGTGTTAGTAGCTGTTGTGCATTTGGGTAGCTTTGTAAACAGACTTTTCGCTCAGAATGGCAGAGTCTAAAAACCTCCATGCCTTTTACCTCAATCTAGGCCGTGAACTAGGGTTTTCAGCCAAAGAACTTTCTAACTGTGTGCTTACTTCGGTGAGAGAACAGAAAGAAAAAAGATAAAGAGGAAAAAGACAGGATGGAGACAGAGAAAGCCGTGGAACGCCAGGAAAGAAAACTGGCCAGAGAGCACGAAAAAGCCAAAGCAGAACACGAAGCCGCAGAGAGAGAAAAGGAGAGGTCATTCCAAGAAAAGACGGAACAGACCGAAAGGGCATTTGCTAAGGACAAGAAACAGGCCGAAAGAGCAGAAAGGAAGGAACAGGCTGACCGCACAAAGGCTGAAAAGGAGTGGCACAAGCGTTTCCATGAAGGTCGTGTTAGTGTCGATGATGATCCATGTAGCGGACGACCGCCTACCTATATAAACAATAAAAACATTGAGCGTGTTCGGAATGTTGTTCGTGTTGACAGTGTATGTCGAGAAAATAGCCTCAGAAGTTAGAATATCAGTTGGAAGTTGCCACAGTATTCTCCACAATGAACTGCACATGCACCGTGTTTGTCAACACATGGTTCCCAAAATGTTATCTCCTGAACAGAAAGAAACGAGACTGACACTGGCAGTAGACCTAATCACTGTTTCTGATCAAGATAGCAATTTTCTCAACAACATAATCACAGGAGACGAGACGTGGTGTTTTTTGTACGATCCTAAGACAAAACATCAGTCCTCTGAATGGAAATCACCCTCATCTCCCCGGACACAGAAATTTCGTTTGGACAACAGCAAAGGAAAAGTTATGTTGGAAGTTTTTTTTGATTCCCAGGGTATTGTCTACCATGAATTCATTCCTGAAGGCCGAATGGTTAACAAGGACATGTTCGTTGATATCCTCCGTCATCTAAGAGATGCAATCAGAAGGAACGCTCAGAAAAAATGGAGAACAGACAGTTGGGTTCTGCTGCATGAGAATGCGCCAGCACATCGATCCCTGCTGGTGAAGCAGTACCTCGCAACACACAATGTGACTGCCCTGGAACATCCTCCATATTCTCCCGATCTGACACCGCCTGATTTTTACTTGTTCCCTCGCCTAAAATCGGCACTGAAAGGGCAGAGATTCAAGGATGCTGAGGACGTTATCAACATTGCAACGAAGCAGCTGAGAGAGGTGTCAAAGAATGGGTTCCAGGAATGTTTACAACAGCTGTATGGACGTTGGCAAAAGTGTGTAGTTGCCAAAGGGAACTATTTTGAAGGAAATGTGGTGGAAATAATTGTATTGTTACTTATTTCTATACAATACACAAACTCCGGGAACTTCTTGAAGCTACCTCGTGTATATATATATATATGTTGTTACACTAAAATTTTGCAAGTCTAACTTATACACACAAAGATTTTTCAAGGCACATATACAAGCAAAAATACTGTCATTACTTAAATATTAAACATCTTTAGTTCCTACAGCTAGACACCAGACACACCTGTTCACTTTACTTCTCTGTCCAAGTCATTTTCTGCCTGTGGCATACTTGTCTGTAAGTGTATCTTTTCCATCACTTCTTTGCTCTTCCACTTAATCTTAAAAAAAAAAAAAAAAAAAGGATCTCTTTGCTAACCAAAGAAAAGCACAATAAATGACTTAAAGGACTATTCCTTCTCTTTAGTTTATGCTACCTTCACATTTATTTTTCAGTTGTCTTTTTTGCCTACATGCATTCAACTTTTCCTTCTTCTACAGTTTTAAGAATGGTGTTGTCTCTTTATTTGTCCAAAATAATTCATTTTGTTTAAATGTGTTGTGATCTCTTTCATTATTGCATGCATAATCATAGAAATCCCAAAAATTTCCAGAAAAAAATTATGTTTTGCTCTGAATCTAATATTATATGTGCATTTATACAATGACAATAAGAAATATATAAACAGACAAGCAGACAGTACAATATCTTTCTTAAACGTGGATTTTAATTTATATATAATTTATATATGACATCATTAGGAACTCTGGTTTCGAGTTTCAAAATATACTTAAAAGTATAAAACTGTGAAAAAATAGTTTGAGCATTTATGGATATATGAGGCACTACTTTTACTCAGGCAATTAAACAACAAAATCACAAACATGCTAAAGCAATAACCATCATAGTTTGTAATAGATGCATATAATAAATGCACAAGTCTTGACTGGAACATTCTCATTTGATTTTCTTTTCATTCCCTAAAGAGCACGGAGCCTCCACGGTAGCAGGGCCCTTTGCAGAAAGCCTGTACCAAGCATTCAGATGCTCTTGCAGAAGTGGTTTCTGTGGCAATCTCTTTTACATGGTGAGGTTGCCAGCCCCCATGCACAACCCTCATATTAGTTGCCTTGTATGACATGCCTCAGGGAGTAATAGTTCTATTCTTTCTTAGTCTCATAAGAAACCCCACTGAGCTATACGGGGCATTGGAACATTCTGCTAAGCCCATATTTTACTAAGGCACTAGTATAAAAGATCAAATGACTAGTTAAAAAAAAATAAAGGCATTAACCTGGATGTACACAACCCAAGCACAAAATATTTGAAACACACATCATGCATGGATAAGAGTTCATTATCAAAACGAAGTTCCAAAAGTTATCACAATTTCTCTGTTTACTCCCTATGGTGCCACTATTGCTGCTGGTCCCTTAACTCTTTAAGTCCCAATCGACTTTATAAAGCCTCAGCGGTTAGACGCGCTTGACCCAATCGACTTTAAAAAGTCTTTAGTATATGTGCCTCTGTTTGAGACTGTTTCTAATTATAACTACCCACAAACCACCCAAAACGTCATTTCCGACTGCAAGTACATTCTTTTAAATACCGCACATGTTTAAGAGTGAACGTGTTTCTGTTTTGGGATATTTATTTTAGATTTTTAAAGCAATTTTTTAAGCGCATATTTTCTAACAAAAAATGGCCACACCCACTTCTTCGAATGGTAGGCCCAAAAGATTGTAAATTTTTTTTTACTTGGGATTTAATTATAAAATAGTGTTTATACATAGGCCCCTAGTGTTAATGTATTTAGAAAAAGTGATCTTTTGTGATTTCCTATGGATTTTGTGCTTTCCTATGGATTATGATTATGTGTTTTCCTATGGATAATATCTTCAGAAGAGGAGCAGCTCGGCAAGGTAAGAATATATCTATTTCTTTCAAATTTACCTGCTTCTTATTCAGCCTCCATTTTACTTTACATTTTACTAACTAATAAGTTTTATTGATAAATTTAAATTATGCACAAGATGCAGTTACTAACAATTATTCATAAATAAATAATATAATTCCCATCTTTCTGATGTATAAACTGAAATTTCCTCTTTTTTACAACAATATGACCTGTTGTTGTAATTTGTGAAATTAACGATCTTCTGAGTGTTTATTGATTAAAAACTGATTAAATTTTGTCAGAATACTTCTGTTTGAGACATTTTTGAAACTTTACACTTGGATATTCTCATGAGGAACAATTGTAGAAGAATTTTAATGAATACTTTTAGTCTAATTTTGCACCGGCTTCTTCTTTTGTCCTCCATTTTACCTTGAATAACTAATCATTTTTCAATGAAAGCTTTTATACTTGTAGCACAAGAGTAAAGTACATCCAATTACCTTCAGTTTCATATACAACAACAAAGTTAGTTATACATTTGAACATTTAAAAAAAATGATTTCCAAACAACAACAATAAAAACACACAGGGTTGACAATTTCCTCTTTTTTACAACAATATGACCTGTTGTTGTAATTTGCGAAATTAACAATCTTCTGAGTGTTTATTGATTAAAAACTGATTGAACTTTGTTAGAATACTTCTGTTTGAGACACTTTTGAAACTTTACACTTGGATATTCTCATGAGGAACAATTGTAGAAGAATTTTAATGAATACTTTTAGTCTAATTTTGCACCGGCTTCTTCTTTTGTCCTCCATTTTACCTTGAATAACTAATCATTTTTCAATGAAAGCTTTTATACTTGTAGCACAAGAGTAAAGTACATCCAATTACTTTCAGTTTCATATACAACAACAAAGTTATTTATGCATATGAACATTTTAAAAAATTATTTCCAAACAACAACAATAAAAACGCACTGGGGTGGCCATTTTTGCTTGGGCCAAACCCACATTTTTGCTTGGGACTGAAAGAGTTAAAGGAAGCCTGCACCAAAGCATTCATGTGCTCCTGCAACAGTTGCTTCTGTGCTCCTGCAACAGTAGTTTCTGTGCTCCTGCAACAGTAGTTTCTGTGCTCCTGCAACAGTTGCTTCTGCAGTTATTTGTTTTCTATAAGGGGGCTGCCAGCTGCAAGCACAACTTCTTATGACATGTCAAAAACCAAAAGGAATGAAACTTTATTTAATATACTTAACAATATATATATATATATATATATATATATATATATATATATATATATATATATATATATATATATATATATATATATATATATATATATATATATATATATATATATATATATATATATATATATATAACATAACACAGACTAATCTCAACTGGAATGTTGTTACGCTAAAATTTTGCAAGTCTAACTTATACACATAAAGGCACAAATATATTTCAAGGCACATATACAAACAAAAATACTGTCATTACTTAAATATTAAACATCTTTAGTTCCTAGAGCTAGACACAAGACACACTTCACATTACTTCTCTGTCAAAGTCATTTTCTGCCTGTGGCATACTTAGCTGTCGAGTCTGTAAGTATATCTTCTCCATCTCTTCTTTGCTCTTCCACTTCATCTAACACAAAAACAAACAGAAAATCTCTTCTCTTTTTGCAGTTGTCTTCTTGTCGACATGCATTCAACTTTTCCTTCTTTTATAGTTTTAAGAATGGTGTTGTCTCTTTATATGTTCAAAATACTCCATTTTGTTTAAATATGATCGCTTGCATTATGGCATGCATAATCATAGAAATCCCAAAAATTTCCAGAAAAAAATTATGTTTTGCTCTGAATCTAATATTATATGTGCATTTATACAATGACAATAAGAAATATATAAATAGACAAGCAGACAGTACAATATCTTTCTTAAACGTGGATTTTAATTTATATATGACATCATTAGGAACCACTGGTTTCGAGTTTCAAAATACACTTAAAAGTATAAAACTGTGAAAAAATAGTTCCAGCATTTATGGATATATGAGGCACTACTTTTACTCAGGCAATTAAACAACAAAATCACAAACATGCTAAAGCAATAACCATCATAGTTTGTAATAGATGCATATAATAAATGCACAAGTCTTGACTGGAACATTCTCATTTAATTTTCTTTTCATTCCCTAAAGAGCACGGAGCCTCCACGGTAGCAGGGCCCTTGCAGAAAGCCTGTACCAAGCATTCAGATGCTCTTGCAGAAGTGGTTTCTGTGGCAATCTCTTTTACATGGTGAGGTTGCCAGCCCCCATGCACAACCCTCATATTAGTTGCCTTGTATGACATGCCTCAGGCAGTAATAGTTCTATTCTTTCTTAGTCTCATAAGAAACCCCACTCAACTATACGGGGCATTGGAACATTCTGCTAAGCCCATATTTTACTAAGGCACTAGTATAAAAGATCAAATGACTAGTTAAAAAAAATTAAGGCATTAACCTGGATGTACACAACCCAAGCACAAAATATTTGAAACACACATCGTGCATGGATAAGAGTTCATTATCAAAACGAAGTTCCAAAAGTTATCACAATTTCTCTGTTTACTCCCTATGGTGCCACCACTGCTGCTGCTCCCCAGGAAGCCTGCACCAAAGCATTCATGTGCTCCTGCAACAGTTGTTTCTGTGCTCCTGCAACAGTAGTTTCTGTGCTCCTGCAACAGTAGTTTCTGTGCTCCTGCAACAGTAGTTTCTGTGCTCCTGCAACAGTAGTTTCTGTGCTACTGCAACAGTTGCTTCTGCAGTTATTTGTTTTCTATAAGGGGGCTGCCAGCTGCAAGCACAACTTCTTATGACATGTCAAAAACCAAAAGGAATGAAACTTTATTTAATATACTTAACAATATATATATATATATATATAACATAACACAGACTAGTCTCAACTGGAATGTTGTTACGCTAAAATTTTGCAAGTCTAACTTATACACACAAAGGCACAAATATATTTCAAGACACATATACAAGCAAAAATACTGTCATTACTTAAATATTAAACATCTTTAGTTCCTAGAGCTAGACACCAGACACACTTCACCTTACTTCTCTGTCAAAGTCATTTTCTGCCTGTGGCATACTTAGTTGTCGAGTCTGTAAGTGTATCTTCTCCGTCTCTTCTTTGCTCTTCCACTTCATCTAACACAAAAACAAACAAAAAATCTCTTCTCTACCCAAAGAAAAGCACAATAAATGACTTAGAGGTCTATTCTGGTAACTTGTTATCACAAATCAGACCTGGCCAAGTGCTATCTCTGCATTGAAGTCTAGCTGTAATAGATTCCAACTTTTCCTGTCTCTTGCACTGGTGGTCGGCAGCAGGCAATTTCCCATACATTTCTTTATGCTACCTTCACATTTATTTTGCAGTTGTCTTCTTGTCGACATGCATTCAACTTTTCCTTCTTTTATAGTTTTAAGAATGGTGTTGTCTCTTTATATGTTCAAAATACTCCATTTTGTTTAAATGTGATCGCTTGCATTATGGCATGCATAATCATAGAAATCCCAAAAATTTCCAGAAAAAAATTATGTTTTGCTCTGAATCTAATATTATATGTGCATTTATACAATGACAATAAGAAATATATAAACAGACAATACAATATCTTTCTTAAACGTGGATTTTAATTTATATATGACATCATTAGGAACCACTGGTTTCGAGTTTCAAAATACACTTAAAAGTATAAAACTGTGAAAAAATAGTTTGAGCATTTATGGAAAATGAGGCACTACTTTTACTCAGGCAATTAAACAACAAAATGACAAACATACTAAAGCAATAACCATCATAGTTTGCAATACATGCATATAATAAATGCACAAGTCTTGACTGGAACATTCTCATTTCATTTTCTTTTCATTCCCTAAAGAGCATGGAGCCTCCACAGTAGCAGGGCCCTTGCAGAAAGCCTGTACCAAGCATTCAGATGCTCTTGCAGAAGTGGTTTCTGTGGCAATCTCTTTTACATGGTGAGGTTGCCAGCCCCCATGCACAACCCTCATATTAGTTGCCTTGTATGACATGCCTCAGGGAGTAATAGTTCTATTCTTTCTTAGTCTCATAAGAAACCCCACTGAGCTATACGGGGCATTGGAACATTCTGCTAAGCCTATATTTTACTAAGGCACTAGTATAAAAGATCAAATGACTAGTTAAAAAAAAATAAAGGCATTAACCTGGATGTACACAACCCAAGCACAAAATATTTGAAACACACATCGTGCATGGATAAGAGTTCATTATCAAAACGAAGTTCCAAAAGTTATCACAATTTCTCTGTTTACTCCCGATGGTGCCACCACTGCTGCTGCTCCCCAGGAAGCCTGCACCAAAGCATTCATGTGCTCCTGCAACAGTTGTTTCTGTGCTCCTGCAACAGTTGCTTCTGCAGTTATTTGTTTTCTATAATGGGGCTGCCAGCACAACTTCTTATGACATGTCAAAAACCAAAAGGAATGAAACTTTATTTAATATGTTTAACAATATATATATATATATATATATATATATATATATCTATATATATATATATATATATATATATATATATATATATATATATATATATATATATATATATATATATATATATATATATATATATAACATAACACAGACTAATCTCAACTGGAATGTTGTTACACTAAAATTTTGAAAGTCTAACTTATACACACAAAGGCACAAATATGTTTGAAGGCACATATACAAGCAAAAATACTGTCATTACTTAAATATTAAACATCTTTAGTTCCTAGAGCTAGACACCAGACACACTTCACCTTACTTCTCTGTCAAAGTCATTTTCTGCCTGTGGCATACTTAGTTGTCGAGTCTGTAAGTGTATCTTCTCCGTCTCTTCTTTGCTCTTCCACTTCATCTAACACAAAAACAAACAAAAAATCTCTTCTCTACCCAAAGAAAAGCACAATAAATGACTTAGAGGTCTATTCTGGTAACTTGTTATCACAAATCAGACCTGGCCAAGTGCTATCTCTGCATTGAAGTCTAGCTGTAATAGATTCCAACTTTTCCCGTCTCTTGCACTGGTGGTCGGCAGCAGGCAATTTCCCATACATTTCTTTATGCTACCTTCACATTTATTTTTTAGTTGTCTTCTTGTCTATATGCATTCAACTTTTCCTTCTTTTATAGTTTTAAGAATTGTGTTGTCTCTTTATATGTTCAAAATACTCCATTTTGTTTAAATGTGATCGCTTGCATTATGGCATGCATAATCATAGAAATCCCAAAAATTTCCAGAAAAAAAATTATGTTTTGCTCTGAATCTAATATTACGATATGTGCAGTTATACAATGACAATAAGAAATATATAAATAGACAAGCAGACAGTACAATATCTTTCTTAAATTTTGGATTTTTATAGATTCACATCTCCATCATTATCTGTAAAAGAACTAAATTATGTTCATTTCATTATTTAAATTTTTCTGGCTTGACCAGATGTAAATCTACAAGACCCGCCAGAAGTGACGGGTGTGGCCCCTTTTGTTCACAGTTGTGCACTTTAAAAAAAAAAATGAGGTAATAAAAGCTGAATAAATTGTCTCCATAAAACTAAACATGATGGGAATACTAATATTTAAAATGGCAATTTATACTCTTAAATTAAAAAAGAATGAAGGGAGAAAAAAACAAAAAACTAATAAATAAAAGGTAATACGTCTTACTAGGACAGAAGACAAGAAAAGCCTAAGTTGCAGCCACAAGGCCGTCCATATAACCTTAAATTACAGAGTGGTAATACCCATTCATTCTGTTGTCTTTTAGCTCCCTGTGGAGCACAGGTCGAAAGAATTACATTTTTAGCCTGTCCACGTTTTCTTAATCCCCTTTACATCTATTTCAAATTCCATTCTCCATGTGTTTTTTGTCTCTCTCTATTTCTCGAGTAGCAACAGAAATGAAAATAAGAATCTTTAATTCAGATGTCAAGTAAGTCCTATTATGGCTCTGAAACGTGGAGAACAACAAAAAACAACTAGAAAGCTACATACTGTCATAAATGGATGCTTCGTAGAACAGAAGGATTGAGATAAAGTGACAAGGCCATCAATGTGGAACTGATGACAAGAACTAGTAGAACAAGATATGAGCAGAAGACCCCGGCGACAAATAGGACACACATTGAGGAAACTTGTTCTGGAATCTCCCAGGGTAGGAGAGGCAGAAGCAGATTAAAAAAAAAACACATTGAAAAGATAAATGGAGACTGAAATGAATATGATGATGCAGACTTGGAAAGAACTTGAGCTGACAGGGATATTTGCCATGAGTTTGTTGAAGGTCTGTACTTTGTGAGAAGCAAAAGGGTGTTGATGATGAATGGTAATCAAATAAAACACCAACTTGCCAGTGTAGTGTATCAGTGCCATCCGTTTAGGAATACTAAATCTAACCCTAAATCCTAACTATAATGATGTGGTAACTTATTTGGATGACACCAAACACAAGTCCCACTATGCTTCATTTCAAGCATTCCGTGTTTCCCTTATACAGTATTTTACAAATCATATTGCATGAAATTATGATACTGATAATTGTGTCTTAATTTATTTTAAGTGTTGTGATCGACATAGTGAAACAACCAAAGATGTGTCAAATGCATGAAAAATTCAGTCTCTATAGAAAAATGTACTATTTAGATCCAAAAATAGCTCCAAGAATAATTCCAACAACAATCAAAATTACTATCAAAACAATGATAATTATGCAACACTTCCTTCTGCGAGCCCTTTTCTGATATTCCTTGGTTTTATGTAGTTCCGTGTTTCCTAACACAACATATACAGCTGTGTTGTCAATAGCACTTTCAATTGTCTTTAGTTTTTCACCTTGACTAGATATTAACAAGTTCATCTCCTTAAATAAAAGGTTTATATCTGTCACACCTTTCTCTAATGCGAGGATGTCTTTATTGCGGTCTTCAAGATCACGAAGAGTTTGTTCAGCATCCTGGACATCGGCTATGTAATTGTCTGTAAACATTGAATAAGAATCCTGATCTAGAAAAGCATTTAATTTTGAATCATCAACACCAGAATCTCCTCGAGCACTGAGCTGTCTTCGAATACGAGTTTTCATTTTGTCCATGTACTCTGCCTGAATTTTAAAAAATTCATTTGTTGATATATTGAGTTCAGCAGTAAGCGTATTTAGCTGCTGTGCTCGAACACGTTTGAAAGCACTGCTTTCGGGGAGATCGTTTGCATCATATTTACTCTCGAGCTGTTTCAATGATGCTCCAATTTTTGTAGCATCGAGTCTGACTTTTTCTCCCAAAGATTCATATTTTACGCCCTTTTCGTCACGAAAAGGTGTACTCAACATATCTTGCTGTAGCTTTTTAATTTCAGCCACATCTGCTTTCATTTTGGTCAACTCTCCTTCAATTTTACCCGCATCGGTCAGAAATACCTGCATTGTTTTACCGCCATCCATTTTCTTCTTGCTGGACTCTCTTCCCGGTTTTGATTCTCCCTTATCAAGTAGCTTCCTCTGCTGGTAAGGCTCTTCCAGTCTGTCCCGCATCGGCATTATTTAAAGTCCGATGTGTCACAGTTTATATTTTTAGATACTGATCACACCGCAATGACACATCTTCAATATAGGCTAGGCCATGAGTCAACATACAATTGTCAATGTTATGATCCTCCATATTTGTCAGAGGCAGTGTTACCAGTCAAAATTTTGAAAAAAGCCAAGATAAGACGTAAACAAAAGCCACGAAAAGCCAAGCTCTTTATACATATTTATATATATATATATATATATATATATATATATATATATATATATATATATATATATATATATATATATATATATATATATATATATATATATATATATATATATATATATATATATATATATATATATATATATATATATATACCTGGAAAATTATTGTGTTGCATGATGTTAGAAAGACTTAAATTGCATGCTGACGAAAAGATCAGAGAAGAACAAGCGGGTTTCAGGCCGAAACGATCATGTATTGATCAAATATTCACACTAAGAACAATTATAGAAGAATCAGTGGAAATGCAATCGCCACTTATTATCACCTTCGTCGATTTTCAAAAAGCCTTTGATAGTCTACACCGCCCATCATTGTGGAAGATACTTACAATCTATGGTTTTCCAACAAAATATGTGAATATAATCAAAGCGCTATATGACAATGCAAGATGTTGTGTTAGAACAAATAAAGGGAATACAGAATGGTTTACAGTAGAAACAGGGGTGAAACAAGGCTGTATTATGTCACCACTACTTTTTGGAATAGCTATTGATTGGGTTATGAGAAACTATACCCACAATGAACAATTAGGTATAAAATGGACAAATGGAAAATTCCTGGGGGACCTGGATTTCGCAGATGATTTAGCATTCTTAAGTTCAACACCCAGACAATCCCAAGAAGCAGTAAATAATTTGTGTCATCTCTCGGTTAAAATAGGTCTCCAAATAAATGCCTCTAAAACTAAAGCTATGAACTTTTCTAATGAGACCTTTGATATCATCTTGAACGGGGAAAAACTACAGAAAGTTGAAAGTTTCAATTATTTAGGCAGTAAAATGACTCAGGATGGTGACAACAAGAGAAATTCATACTAGAATTGCTTTGGCAGCTAGCGCCTTCAATAGATTATCTAACATTTGGAAATTACGATCATTGAATATACATACCAAGCTTCGTCTGTTTAATTCAAATGTTATCTCAGTGTTAACATACGGCTGTGAGAGTTGGAAAATAACAAAATCATTGGAAAACAAGCTGAATACATTCGAGAACAAATGTCTTAGAAAACTCATGAACATCAGTTGGAAAGAATTCAAGACTAATCGACAAATAAGAGAAGACTCTAGGCAGAAATATGTCTCCGACTATATAAGGAAAAGACGATGGTCATATATCGGTCATGTCCTACGAATGCAAAACAACAGAATACCACTACAGGCGCTCACTTGGGTTCCTGAGGGTAAGAGGAAAAAAGGAAGACCAAAAGAAACACTCAGAAGAACAATAATAAGAGAAGGAAGAACGTTGGGCCTAAATAATGTGCAAGAGCTAAGAGGAGTGGCGTCACAACGAACAACCTGGAGAGCACTGGTTTCTGCCTTATGCGCCGTGTTTGGTGCTTAAAGAATTTATTATTATTATTACTACTTCCTCATATCTTTTCAACAATTTCTTCGTACAATCTTCCCAATCCTCCAGCTTCTTCTTCTTCTTTGATCCTTAGCCGCCGACCGTCAAAGCAGTCAGTGGCCATCACGCCTAGTGGCGTCTTATAGGGCAACAACAAATTGATTCCACTTTGCTCGGTCGGTGGCCATCCTTCGTACAGTGCCCCAACTCTGGTTCATTGTTTGCATCTCAGCCTCTACAGTCCTCCGCCTGGTTGTTTTTGGTCGGTCTCTCTTTCGTTTTCCTTCAGGGGTCCAAAGCATAGCTGTTCTTGTGATGGCATCGGGGTCTCTTCTGAGGACCCAGCTCCAGCGTCTGACAGCTATGATGGTGTGCATGTCCTCTTGCTTGCTCCGAGTAAGCAGATCTTGGTTGGTGATGGTATTCAGCCAAAAGATTCGGTGAATTTTTCTTAGGCATGTTGTGTGAAAAGAGGACAATTTCGACATTTCCTTCTCTGTAACTCTCCAGCATTCCGCACCATAGAGAAGCACTGAAAGCACACAGCTCTGATATAATCTTAATTTTGTGCTGTATTGAGAGGACTTCCAGATGTTGTTTAGGCTAAAAAAGGCTGTTCTTGCCTTATTCATTCTGATGTTGATGTCTTTACCTGCCCCACTGTCTGTTATTACTATGCATCCTAGGTATGTGAAGGTGTCTGTATGTACCAGTTGCTGATTCCTTACTGATATGGGCTCAGGGTTGCTCACATTGAGCCTCATGACCTCTGACTTCTTTAAATTGATGTTCAAGCCCACCTGCTGGCTAAACTTATTAAGTCTATCCGTTTTTTCCTGGATGTGTTGATGTGAATGTGCTAGTAGTGCAATGTCATCTGCATATTCCAGATCTTCCAATGTAGAAAATGTAGACCATCTTATTCCTCTTGGACTGCCCTCTGTTGTCTGGCGCATCACCCAGTCTATGACTGTTAAAAATAGAGTGGTTGATAAGGGGCATCCCTGTCGTACTCCTGTCTTCACCTCAAAGGTTAGGTTGCTCTGCCCAACACTACACGTAAAGTTGGCCTAGAGGCTTTTTATGATTGACACTATGCAGCTTGGAATTCCATAAGCCCTCAGTATTTTCCATAAACTGTCCCTATGTATGCTGTCAAAAGCCTTTTCAAAATCAACGAAATTAATGTACAGCTGTCTTTGCCATTCTGAGCACTGCTCTATAATGTTCCTGAGAGTGAATATATGATCTACACATCTTCTGTTCTTTCTAAATCCTGCTTGTTCTGTCCTCAGTTTGTGGTCTACTGCTTTTGAAATTCTCTGTATAATTATCCTGCCTAGTATTTTGCTGGGAACTGAGAGAAGAGTGATTCCTCTCCAATTATTGCAGTCTGCAAGATCTCCCTTCTTGGGCAATTTGACAATTATTCCTTTGTTCCACTCTGATGGTGTTGTCTCCGTTTTCCAGACTTGTGCAAATAGTGGTTCTAATAGTTCTGCTGCTAGCTCAGGGTCTGTCTTAAGTAGCTCTGCATTTAAGTTATCATGGCCAGGAGCTTTTCCGTTCTTTAACCCTTTGATTGCTGTGATGATTTCTTCTTTTCGTGGAATGTCTGTATTTATATCTAGATCGTTTTCAGCCTCAGGAGCATTCAATTGTGTCTCTGGTGGTTCCTTGTTCAGAGTTTCTCTGAAGTGCTCTGCCCATCTTGTTTCCTGTCCCTCTGATGTCGTGATGAGATTTCCTTGCTTATCTCTTACTAATGTACAATTGTTTGCACCTCGTTTTCCACTGATGAATTTAGTTATTTTGTATACTGTGCTTTGTTCATTTCTCAGTGCTGCCTCTTCTGCCTGCCTTGCAAGATCGTCTAGGAAATTCCTTTTGTTGGCTCGGGTTTGACGTTTTACTTCCTTGTCCAGCTGACTGTACTGTTCGCCATATAGTTGCTTTAACCTGGGGGACTTCGCTTCTGTTTTCTTTCTTTTCATTTCCTTTCTCAGTGTTATGGTGTTTAATGTTTCTGGTGTTATCCAGTCTTGCTTCTTCCTTTCCTGGAATCCCAAACATTATTTGCTGCTTTCCTTATATATTGTTGAAATGGTGTTGAATTTCTGGTCTATATCATCAGTCAATGTCTTTTCCTGACTTTAGGCAAATTGATATCGTTTCTTTATGTCAGCCGCAAAAGCTTTTCTGGTAAGTGGGTCCTTCAATTTGCTGATGTCAAACCTTTTCTGTGTAGTTACAGTTGGTCCAGCCCTTCTTAGTTTCACTTTCAGTTTTGCTACTACTAAATGGTGATCACTTCCCACATCTGCACCTCTTCTTACCTTCACATCTTGTAATGCATGTCTCCATCTACCGTTAATCATGATGTGGTCTATCTGGTTTCTGTCCCGACCATTTGGTGATTCCCATGTTAATTTGTGAATTTCTTTATGTGGGAAAAGTGTTCCTCCAATGACCAGGTTGTTAATACTACAGAAACTTATTAATTTATCCCCATTTTCGTTTGCTGTTCCGCTGCCGCATTTCCCCATTACTCTTTCATTATATGTATTGTGTGTTCCAACTTTCGCATTGACAATCCTCCAGCGGTCCTCATCAATTCTCCTCCTTATAAAGTCGTGTATTAGTCTTCTCTTCTGGTGTGGCATTCACCACACACGCATATCTGTCTATGTCTGATAACCATCTATTACAGATCCCCCATTCCCGTCCCCCCATTTCTCTGTTGTTGGTTTTAACTGATTGTAATTAAGCCCACATCGTTCAAATGCTACAGTAATTTGCGAAAGGGCCAATAAGGTAGGGTCAAGTTCAATAGCCTCTGCCATTATGTTAATTACAACACTAAATTCGACGAATTCTATGTAACCTTAACTAAATTTAACCAATTCTATTTAACCTTAACCTAAATTTAACGAATTCTATTAAACCTTAACTATAGCCGTAATCTCAAATCCGTCACTAACGTCTGTAATGTTTCCCTAACGTCAGTCAAGTGAATGAAATGATTGTATATGGATACTAGTAGTAATAAATATGGTAAATGACAAATGAGATATGATGATGACTGGGGTCCATGGGACATGATGCGCAACATAATAAGACTCACAATGTCTCTCAACCTCTCATGCACAAGCCTGCATCACCTACAAGTGGCGGACCCTGTTCTCCCCAGTAATCCAGCTGAAGGTTGGGGTTTCAATCCCTAGCGGGAAGATGGATGGGACAGCAGACGAGGTTCAGGCGAAATCATTTTCCCAGCCAGTTGGGACAGGGATGAGCCCATTCTCCCATTGAAGAGGTGCTGAAGTCGTCGATACTGGGCCAGAAGGTGCACCGGAAATCACAGTATCACGCAACTCGCTCTTTTTTATGGATGAGTACACCGCCAAATAAATCTCGTGCTGGCGATCGCCATGTAGAGCTCCACCAGGCAGGTGCAGTGCCGGGCTCTGAGCCTCGACAGAGCCCACCCTCAGCTACTGGAGGACATAGATCAACAGAGAGAGAGAGAGACAAGGAAAGAAATACGGGCGACCATGGGACAGACAGATACTCCTACCTCAGTGAGGGAACTCATCACACTAGGAGAACTACAGAATGCTATTTCTAAACTTAAGGTCCAAAAGTCACCCTGCCCAAACGAAATCAGCAACGAAATACTAATAAATCTGAGCTCAGCAGCAAAGACAAAACTGCTTGAGATATTCAACCACAGCTGGGTGAAAGGAACGGTACCCCAAGTATGGAGAGAAGCCATCAGAATACCCATACTAAAGAAAGGGAAATGTAAGACCAAGGCTGCAAGTTACCGGCCAATAAGTCTCACAAGCTGTGTTGGGAAGACTATGGAGCGAATAGTAAACCACAGATTGAAATGGTATTTAGAGTCTGAGCAGATCCTTGTGCCGAAGCAAGCTGGATTTAGAGAATGCTACAGTATAGAAGACCAAGTTACCTACTTGTCTCAAGTAGTAGAAGATGCCTTCCAGGAGAAGAAAAAGATCCTAACGATCTGGGTCGACTTCAAGCAGGCCTTTGACAAGGTGTGGAAAGATGTCCTTATTGCAATACTTACGAGAAGTGGAATCCAAGGCAACATGATAAGATGGATCCAGTCATACTTGCACAACAGGAGAACTAGAGTCACCCTTGATGGTCTAAAGATCAGAAAAGTGTTGCTCTATCAGGGGGATCGTCAAGGAGGAGTAATTTCTCCAACACTCTTCATTCTTTACATCAATGACCATGTAAAAGATCTCCCCGCTGGAGTGAAAGCTGCCTTATATGCAGACGACCTAATACTCTGGTGCGCCGATGTATACGTCTCCACAGCAAATTATAGAATGCAGCAGGCAGCAGACACGCTAATGTCGTGGGCAGATAAATGGCTTATCACAATAAACACAGATAAAACCTCCACAACGCTGTTCTCCCTCTCCCCCAAGGACAAAGCAGCTAACATACACCTAGGGACAACCATGATCAAGGAAGAAAGCTACCCCACCTATCTTGGGGTGACATTTGACCAAAAGCTTACACGGAGTAAGCATATTGAAAATGCAGAAGGAAAGGTCCGAAGACGACTAGGCATACTCAGAAAACTAGCAGGTACCAATTGGGGAGCAAATGAACGAACTCTAAAGAAGATTTATAATGGAGTAATACGACTACACTTAGAGTTCAGCTCAACAGCATGGCCATCAGCTGCTAACTCACATCTGCAGTCATTGGACAAGGTGTAAAATCAAGCACTCAGGCTCATTACAGGAGCCATGAAAACTACGCCAATATCAGAGATGCAGAAAGCTGCTAGATTACAGACATTGTCCTATAGAAGAGACACCAAAAGCATGATCCAGATGGAAAATTACAACAGTATGCCAACGCACCCAATGAAGGCAGGACTAGATGATCTGGTATTGGGACGTCTAAAACGTATCAGCTTTGTCCATCGGGGAAAAAAGATTTAAAAGACAGCATCAAGAAGACCTATCCATGAAGACAACACCGCTGAAGCCCACCCTATACCCTGTACCATGGGAACAGACCAGCAGTAGCCTCCGAATTAATACATCAATCAGTGGTCTCACAATTGGATATGAGTATAATGATCTGCAAAAACGAACTGCTACATTGAGTATGATCCAAGAAAGCTATCCCGAACACATATTTTTTGTTTGTTTGAATTAGTGTAGTGACTACATGTCCGCACGAGTGCGCACCTATTGTACACAGTCGCGAGTAACTAATTCAAACAAAAAAAAATATTTTTGAACGGATCTTGTAACTTTCCCGTAAAACTACTAAAAATTAACCCAGACAACAGTAAGAGTTTTTTATATAACGTAAAGAAGAAAATTCAAAACATGACATGAGTTTTGTAAGGGCAAAAAATATATTAATAACTGCATGGAAAATCTAAGACTGCATGCAAAAATTCATGTCCATACAACAAACAGTTTTGGAGAAAATTGACGCTTTCTGTGGGCACGAATTTCCGAACGGACTATAGATACACTCAAAAGTGCGTCTATACTAGACTCACGTGTGAGGATCTCAAACACTTAACTCACACGCAAAAATAACTTAGTTTACATCGACCCCCAGATTTTTAAAAAGCCAAGCTTTTTTTTTTTTGAATAAAAACCGCGAGGTCAATCAAGTGCCATCAAGCTTCACAACCGATACCTATCATAAATATATGTTAAGTTACTATAAAGAAAATGATATTAGTTGGATGTAAATGTGGAAGGAGATTTAAACACCGAATTCAAACAAAAGTTGAAAAGAAATGAGGCATATATCAACTATGTTATAAATATAAAACAATAAATGGTAATTGAGATGAACAAATGAAATGACATGAAATAGAGAATGATCATAAATGGCGAAAAGATTATAAAAAGCAACCAAGATGATAAAAAATGTCAACATGGTTTAAAAAAATGAGATGTGTATTGTGCGTGCATAAACACAAGTGTGGGAAATGAAATTCAAAACAATTCCCAAAACAAAACGCTAGAAGAAAACAACACATCCAAAAGATTATGATGAGAAGAAAATAAATCCTAGGTAGACTAATTTAACAAAGCTAAATATGGTACCATGAAGGAACTACGCGCGCTAATGTTGAGCTACCATTCGAAAATGCGGTTATAAGCAAAATTGCAGCGAAATAAATAGCCGAAACTAATTAAACATATCAGGAAAATGAAAATAATTGCATAGAAAATGTGGTAACAAAATGTTCAGTAATTAAGTGTTTCGTTCGAAGAAAATGTTATTAATAAATCATCCGAGGAAAAATGTCATAGTGTTTGTCGTAGATTTCCGATAGGAGAATTAAGACTAGGTTTGGTCCCTTCTGAATAGCTTTGAATAGGTGATAGACTCAGTGAGAGTTAGTGAAAGGTAATAGAATTTCCACACACGTGAGATGATAGATTTTGATATAGTGGCTGTCTCTGAAAGCGAAAAGAATTCTTCTCTCTCTCACCTATCTTCTACAACAGTTGTTACAGCGTCAGACAGACTACACCAATATACATATTACGTATATTTCTATCACTCACAGGCACGCACATACACGTGACGACAGGTAAACACACAGACGTGGGAAAACTATAACAATGATATATATATTATCTAGAACGAGCTGACCAAACACGATTATTAAGTTCAAGAGCGATTTTATTATCAGGAAAAATCGGCTCACAACATCAAAGAAAGTACATCAAGGAAAATACATATACACATAGTCATAAAAAATCAAGGAAATGTTGCAAGGATGATAGCCCCGTTATGGTGTTAACTCTAGGTTTAGCCCGGCCCCGTTAAGAGAACAGATGATGGCGCCCGAGTCACAGATACATAGGGTTTGAGTCTAAGAGTTTTCTTTGTTTTATCTCGTAATTATATGCACAGAGTTTGAAAAAAAAAAAATCTGATTTAACCTAAGACAAAACACAAGAACTCTAGCCTTAGCAACAAATTATGCAGATTGAAAAAAATTAGGACAGCAACAGGGTGTCAAAGATAAAATAGTGAAAAATATCACTCAAACCAGCGTACACTCATTCATTCCGCCATGGCTTCTCATACTTGTACTCACGACTTTGCTTGCTGCCTCTTGGAACACATTGATTTTAGATTTTCACACAGACTCAAAAAATGCAGTCTTCTGCCAAGAAGTCCCCAGTTCCAAAAGACGTATTTAACTTGGAGTCTCCGGGAACGACTACTTGGGTATGCAAAATTTGTTCAAATGTCTGATTAAGTCACCTAACAATTATTCCAGGCGCGGGAGTTAGCAGAGCACAGTGTCAATAGCGTAGGTTTCTAAAAAATGATGAATGTCAGGTCGGTGCCTTCCCTCAGTATAGGATTCACTTTAGTCACACCACAGATTTGTCCACAAGATATAATCTAGTCGGGAAATGATTGTTAATATTCACGCCACCAGGCAGCAAATTATATAGAGTTTCTAGAAGAAATTAAGTGCTGGCTCTAAGGTCCAGTATTTATCATTACAGTCTTTGAAAACCCGTTATAGGGATATTAGTATTTCTGTCTAACTTGCACCGTCAGATCAGTGTTACTTGAGAAAACCCACGTGGTTCAAAATAAGGACTGTCTATTTCTTCACAAGTATGGAAACTACTACTAGGTGCTGGTAAAGTTAGGGTCACCCCAAAACTTTCACTGTGTGGAGGAAAAATAACACATATAATATAATAAACAGAATCTGAACTGGTTAAAACTTACATTTAAACTTGCAAGCAGAGAGCTTTGCTTATCATTTAAACTTCCCGTGACGTAAGTTATATTTAAAAATCAGCAATCCTCATAAATTAAGAACACGTGCGTATTCCGTCACCATTCATGAGGCTGGATTCTAGAGTTTATACGTTAGTTTAGAAAAATACACTCGACTGAGTATTAGCAGTTAAATTAAATTTATAAATAGCTACAATTGCCGTTATAAGCTAGAAATTTTAATTTTATTCTGCTTTCCACTGAATGCTTCCCTAGAAAATATAATAGCCTACCACTTTATTTCTCTTCTGCGCTAAAGAAATAGATTAAAATGAATTAAGCGATTTAACACTTTAACACTCACAAAATCTATATATCTATCATATTAATTACCGCAACCACAGAATTACAGGTAGTCGCACAACTTAAGAATAAAAATGCTGAAAATATTTCTGGAAGTCTAGAAGTTCGACAAATTGCCGAAACAAACTGAGATCTTCGCTAACAGCTATTCTGTTTTCGAGCGACCTATCTACTGTGGAGTCTATGAGCGAGAATGAAATTAAAGTTTCAAACTTGGCCAATATCTTAAAATCAGACAAAGGGCCCAAACTTATTTCGCCAAGCGAAATTATCTCCCCTACTCCCAACATTTACGTCCGCTTAACGCGTGTCGTAACTGTCACCTACTGACCACGATGTACGCGTGTCAGTTTCAAATCCCAGACAGCCTGACTCCATTGCAGGGCAGTTTTCACACTACAGCTGACCATGGCCCAAGTGAGCGCCGTGTCAGTTTGGGATTTTCCAGACAAATGTCTGGATACTGACCGGTGCAGATGTAAAGTATCACACCTCACCGGGACTTATGCCGAGAAGAAGCTCGCGCGCTCGGTGAGAATGTAGACGATTTGCTACGTCCTGTGTTCAGCGAACCGACTTATCACGCCTTATGACGCCCTGCAGCCCTGACATCTACGTAATATCGTCCTAGCGCGATTCTCAGTTTTGAGAAAGAAACAGGTAAAGTTTGCGAATTATATGAAAATAATATTCGCAAAACGAATGGATGAAAAATATACGGGAAAAATGAAATACAGAGATAATAAAAGAGAGAATTTGGGTGAACGAATAGGAAGAAGATGTAGGAAATTAAATGAATATAAACCCTACGTGACAGAGCCTCCCCCCTTTAAGATATGGAAGCACTCCATGTCTACGTTATGGAGTTTAATTTCCTATAACCGTAGCTTCGGGGTGTCTGTCTTCTTCCCTCTCCTCTTCCCCCTCCATCTCTGTCCAATTCCTACTCAAGTCCACTCCTCAAAGTTTCCTTCCCCTGGAATGTCTCATATGCGCGCTTGAAAGAGCGTCGCCGCTTCTGACATTTTTGAAAGATTTCCTGTGATAGCGGTGGAATATCCCTGCCACTATCGTCATCTTCGTCAGTTTTGGCGATCGCCAGGAGATGGTCGGAGGTTGGCACTGGTTTTTCCAAGTATCTCTTTAAGAGATTTAAATGGAAAACCTTCTCCTTTCCTTCAATAGAGATCTGGTAGTTAGCCTTAGAAATCTTTTTCAGGACGGTAAACGGCCCTTGCCATCCGATCTTCAGTTGGTTGTTCTCGGTAGGGAGCAACACCAAAACTTTCTCCTGCTTCCAGTTCTCTCTCTTCCGCGACTTTCCTGTATCGGTTAGCGTGCTTGGTGCGTGCTCGCTTAAAGTTAGTCGTTGCTAGGTCCCACCCTAGTTTCAACCGTTCCTTTAAAACCGACACATATTTACTGGCTGAGACAACTGTCTCATCAGCCTTCTCGTCTGTCAGAGACTGAAGTAAGGCTTCAAGCGGGCCCTTAATGGGTCTGCCGAATAAGAGTGTAGCTGGCGGAAATCCTGTGGAAGTATGAGGAGATTCTCTGTAGCCAAATAATGCTGCAGGAATACAGAGATCCCAATCTTCAGGTTTCACTTGTGCCAGCTTACTTAGCATCATGGTGAGGTTTCCATTAGCACGTTCCACGAGCCCATTTCCGGCCGGAGTATATGGCTTAGTGTGGATGTGCTGGGTCCTCAAGATCTTAACGATCTCATCCATCAACAGGTTTCGGTATGGAGATCCATTATCCGTCAACACTTGCTGCGGGAATCCCAACCGAGTGAAAATCTGCACGAGGGCTTCTGCGACATGCTTGGCATCTGCGCATGTTAGCGAGATAGCTTCTGCCCATAAAGTGCATGTATCGACTAAGGTCAGGATAAACCTGTTCCTTCTTTTAGTCCTTTCGAAAGGCCCTAAAATGTCGATCACAACCCGTTCGAATGGTGTTCCCATTATTGGCATTTCACCCATGTGGACTGGGGGGTCCGTTGCTTGGGTGGTACACGTTGGCACTGGGCACAGGATTTGACATATCTGATGATATCAGTATTCACTCCTGGCCACCAATAATGAGTGGTTATACGTTGGTTTGTGGCGTTCTGTCCCATATGTCCGCTAAAGGGAAGAGAGTGCCCCATTTCTAGGATTTGGCTTCTGTACTGTTTCGGTACTAGGAGCTGGTTGTAACCTTGGTCAGGCTTGCCCGTTCTCCGATAAAGTACGCCATCCTCAGAAAAAATGTCCCCGTGCTGTTTGGGTTCCTTAGCCATGGGCAGTTTCCTAAAGCAGGGTGCCAAAGTAGGGTCCTTGTATTGCGCTTCTTTAAGTTCCACAGGTAACAAATTTGGCGCAGGCTCCCGTTCCTTCTTGGTTTGCCCTCTTGTAGTTACTGCTGCCACAATCGGCTCTTCCGGTTTCCCAATACACACGTATCTCCCGCCAAGTATGACTGGGTAGATGGGATCATCCATAACAGCCGCTTTGATCACACCTCTGACAAAGTCAGAGTGTATCTCCACCAATGCGATGGGAAGCGCTGTAGGTGCATCACTCTTACGAACTCCACAAAGTTTGACGGTCTCTCCTGTCTCTTGACCGGGTTTAACCAGGTTTCTGGAACAATGCAATCGTAAGAAAGCCCCGTGTCAAATAAGCAAGAAGTTTGAGAACCGTTCAAAATAACAATACCTCGCGTTGAGGGTCTATCCCCAAGAGGTTTGGAATCACTGTCAACAATTCCGCCTTGCGAGACTGTCAATAAGCATCCGATGCGTTTCGGCTCGGTGTGCTCGGTCTGATCATATGTCCCGTGCTCAGGGGTTCTCCCTTTGCCACCTTGTCCTTTCTGGCTACGCTGCCATGTAGGTCGGTCGGGTTGATCAGACTGTTTGGGGTGGTTGGGGTACTTGTTCTTGTAGAACTTGGATTTTTCAGGAGGGGGGTTTTGAGGTCCAGTTTCTCTGTGGTTGTTTTGGTTAGAAGCCTGAGAAGATTGCTCTAGGTTATGTTTTCGAAAATGCTCCTCTGTCGGTTTCCGCTTTGTGGCCGGTAGTTCAGCCAGCGCATTGTGATAACGCTCAGACTTTTCCAAAATGTCTTCAAGTTTTTCTGCCCCCTGCTCAGCGAGAAATCTCCGGGTATCAGCAGACAAAGTGTTCTTTATTTGTTCAGTTAGAACAAGTTCCTCAAGACCTTCATAGGTAGAGGGGAGCTGCGAAAGCTCAAGGCACTTTGTTAGATATCCCTTAAGACGAGATGAGAACTGGTGAAAAGTTTCAGAATTCTCTTTCCGGCTGTTGCGAAACAGTTGCAAAAACTTGCGAGCGTTCATTTCAAAGCGCTCCAGTAACGCTTTCTTCAACACATCGTAGTCGTCTTGTTGGCTACTTTCCAGCTTAGAATAAACATCATAAGCAGAACCTTTTAGGGCCTGGGAAAGTTTCATATTCCAACGCGACCTCTCTAACCCGTACAGAGTTGCAATTTTCTCAAATTTTTCTAACCATGTGTCAATCTTCTCATTTGGACAAGGAAAAGATTCAAGAGTGAAAGACATAGCATTTAGTTGAAGGGATTGAGTGTTAGCAGGGTCAGTTAAGGAAGAATGAGGAGAAGACTCTCCATTGCTGGAGGTAGAGGCAGCACCACGACTTTGGAACTCAAGAGTTTTAAGCGCCAACTCGTGCTGTCTCTGTTCCCTCTCCTTCTCGTGCTGTCTCTCCTTCTCTCTTTCCTCATGCTGCATCCTGCGAATTTCCATTTCCTCGTCCATTTTCTTCTGCTGTAAAGCTTCGGCTGCTTCTTCTTTTCCTCCTAGCTTCTTCTTTTTCCTCTTTAGCTTCAGCTGCTTTCCTCTCCGCATCATATCTCTCAAGTTCGTCTCTGACAAAAGCTTTCGCTTCCTCTCCTTCCAGTCCCTCCTCTCTCGCTTCGTCCCTGAGAAATTGTCTAAGCTTTGCCCTCTCGGCCATATTATGTCAGTGACTGAGACTAGTGGAGAACGAAATTAGGAAAAAGGATACACTGGTTCCTACCACTTACGAGAAAAAAAAAAACCCAAAAATTCAAAAGATGATATCCTTAACCCTGGGATACCTCCTCCAAAATAAAATCTAACTATCGCTGCTATTATCGGCAATAAAGCACTCAATGCAAAACACGACTACGCCAAATAAATGGTAGTTAAGATTACAACTGAAAAATAAGTTGCTACAGTGGAAAAGCAAAAGAATATTGCAAAAATTTAAAGAGAAAAATAATCCCTTAATTTTTAAAAATCCACTATAAGTTCGCCCCTGAAGTCAGATCGGGTAAGGGAGGGAATTAATCTGGACAAAAAGTCCGAAACACACTCCTTAACTTAGTTCAAACGCCGTTCTGCCTCAGTACCCAGTGAATGTTATACACTCACCACTTTACCAGCATTTAGTATTACAATCAGCAGTTAACATATATCCCGACAAATCAACCTGTAACCAAAATGTATATTATTCAAAGATGCTGTGGAAAAAAAAAACTTATTAGTTTGTGTGGTCAGCACGCCCGTAAACAGATCGCTAGTCTAGGGGGTAATTTTTTTAAAAAGATACACAACTCACAAGACATCACACTCTTACTCTATTACAGAATAAGAATCTTAAATACAAAATCCAGATAGACGAGTCCACGTTTGTCGTACTCGTCTTCCTATTCTAAGTTCAAAGACCGGAAACGAGCCCTCATTTGTCGTAGATTTCCGATAGGAGAATTAAGACTAGGTTTGGTCCCTTCTGAATAGCTTTGAATAGGTGATAGACTCAGTGAGAGTTAGTGAAAGGTAATAGAATTTCCACACACGTGAGATGATAGATTTGATATAGTGGCTGTCTCTGAAAGCGAAAAGAATTCTTCTCTCTCTCACCTATCTTCTACAACAGTTGTTACAGCGTCAGACAGACTACACCAATATACATATTACGTATATTTCTATCACTCACAGGCACGCACATACACGTGACGACAGGTAAACACACAGACGTGGGAAAACTATAACAATGATATATATATTATCTAGAACGAGCTGACCAAACACGATTATTAAGTTCAAGAGCGATTTTATTATCAGGAAAAATCGGCTCACAACATCAAAGAAAGTACATCAAGGAAAATACATATACACATAGTCATAAAAAATCAAGGAAATGTTGCAAGGATGATAGCCCCGTTAATAGTGTTAACTCTAGGTTTAGCCCGGCCCCGTTAAGAGAACAGATGATGGCGCCCGAGTCACAGATACATAGGGTTTGAGTCTAAGATTTTTGCTTTGTTTTATCTCGTAATTATATGCACAGAGTTTGAAAAAAAAAAAAATCTGATTTAACCTAAGACAAAACACAAGAACTCTAGCCTTAGCAACAAATTATGCAGATTGAAAAAAAAATTAGGACAGCAACAGGGTGTCAAAGATAAAATAGTGAAAAATATCACTCAAACCAGCGTACACTCATTCATTCCGCCATGGCTTCTCATACTTGTACTCACGACTTTGCTTGCTGCCTCTTGGAACACATTGATTTTAGATTTTCACACAGACTCAAAAAATGCAGTCTTCTGCCAAGAAGTCCCCAGTTCCAAAAGACGTATTTAACTTGGAGTCTCCGGGAACGACTACTTGGGTATGCAAATTTGTTCAAATGTCTGATTAAGTCACCTAACAATTATTCCAGGCGCGGGAGTTAGCAGAGCACAGTGTCAATAGCGTAGGTTTCTAAAAAATGATGAATGTCAGGTCGGTGCCTTCCCTCAGTATAGGATTCACTTTAGTCACACCACAGATTTGTCCACAAGATATAATCTAGTCGGGAAATGATTGTTAATATTCACGCCACCAGGCAGCAAATTATATAGAGTTTCTAGAAGAAATTAAGTGCTGGCTCTAAGGTCCAGTATTTATCATTACAGTCTTTGAAAACCCGTTATAGGGATATTAGTATTTCTGTCTAACTTGCACCGTCAGATCAGTGTTACTTGAGAAAACCCACGTGGTTCAAAATAAGGACTGTCTATTTCTTCACAAGTATGGAAACTACTACTAGGTGCTGGTAAAGTTAGGGTCACCCCAAAACTTTCACTGTGTGGAGGAAAAATAACACATATAATATAATAAACAGAATCTGTACTGGTTAAAACTTACATTTAAACTTGCAAGCAGAGAGCTTTGCTTATCATTTAAACTTCCCGTGACGTAAGTTATATTTAAAAATCAGCAATCCTCATAAATTAAGAACACGTGCGTATTCCGTCACCATTCATGAGGCTGGATTCTAGAGTTTATACGTTAGTTTAGAAAAATACACTCGACTGAGTATTAGCAGTTAAATTAAATTTATAAATAGCTACAATTGCCGTTATAAGCTAGAAATTTTAATTTTATTCTGCTTTCCACTGAATGCTTCCCTAGAAAATATAATAGCCTACCACTTTATTTCTCTTCTGCGCTAAAGAAATAGATTAAAATGAATTAAGCGATTTAACACTTTAACACTCACAAAATCTATATATCTATCATATTAATTACCTCAACCACAGAATTACAGGTAGTCGCACAACTTAAGAATAAAAATGCTGAAAATATTTCTGGAAGTCTAGAAGTTCGACAAATTGCCGAAACAAACTGAGATCTTCGCTAACAGCTATTCTGTTTTCGAGCGACCTATCTACTGTGGAGTCTATGAGCGAGAATGAAATTAAAGTTTCAAACTTGGCCAATATCTTAAAATCAGACAAAGGGCCCAAACTTATTTCGCCAAGCGAAATTATCTCCCCTACTCCCAACATTTACGTCCGCTTAACGCGTGTCGTAACTGTCACCTACTGACCACGATGTACGCGTGTCAGTTTCAAATCCCAGACAGCCTGACTCCATTGCAGGGCAGTTTTCACACTACAGCTGACCATGGCCCAAGTGAGCGCCGTGTCAGTTTGGGATTTTCCAGACAAATGTCTGGATACTGACCGGTGCAGATGTAAAGTATCACACCTCACCGGGACTTATGCCGAGAAGAAGCTCGCGCGCTCGGTGAGAATGTAGACGATTTGCTACGTCCTGTGTTCAGCGAACCGACTTATCACGCCTTATGACGCCCTGCAGCCCTGACATCTACGTAATATCGTCCTAGCGCGATTCTCAGTTTTGAGAAAGAAACAGGTAAAGTTTGCGAATTATATGAAAATAATATTCGCAAAACGAATGGATGAAAAAATATACGGGAAAAATGAAATACAGAGATAATAAAAGAGAGAATTTGGGTGAACGAATAGGAAGAAGATGTAGGAAATTAAATGAATATAAACCCTACGTGACAGTGGCTGTATAACGTGTAGATTTAGAGCTCTTTACTCTGTCCTTGCTCTGTAATGCAGTAAGTGCTCGCTGGCAGACTCGACGACGAAGTGTGCGCCGAGTATAAAACGTTTTAACTGCAGTATTGACCAGACCATGGCTAACATCACGATGGTCATCACTGAGTAGCGCTGTTCCGCTGCGGTCAACTGTTGGGAGACGTACATTACTGGGTGTAGAGTTCATGAACAGCTCTGAACCAGCGAAGCTCCTAATCTCATCTGCGATGTGACCCTGCGAATTATCAAACGAAAATTTTGTGTTTGGTAACCGCACAATAGTAGCAGAGTCAAATATTAACACTATCTTACCGAAGGTGGCCCGGCACTCTTGTGACCACTGCAACATGTTAGGCGAACCCTTCTTCAACAAACGAGAAAAAGTAGCAGTGATAGTAGCCAAGACAGAGATGAAATTATTAACGATATAGGACGACAAAATTGTCCGTGAAAAAGAACAGCGTGAGAAGTAAGCCGCGCTGAGAACAATACGCTGCATAAAATACAGGCAGCTGAGTGTGCGAAATGACGTACAGAGAAGTCATGAGCATACAAATGATACCGACGCCAAAAGGAACATCGATAAGAGTGTAACAATGGCAGGCTATCTGAGTCGTCGTGCATGACAAAGGAAACTCAGTAGACAAAGGCATATCTCTAAAAGGTTGAACTGACGTCATAGCCTGTGTACTGTTCAATGAAAAAAAACATTTGATATCCAATAAAGATGCAAAAACAGACATGAATGAATTTGGACATGCGTCGAATTTCAAAAGTAGAGCAGTGAGTACGAAAAAAAGTCGTAGACCAAGAAGATACTGAGCTAACCGGCCTAATAAGAAAGGTAAATATACCCACAAGATATATAAATGCACGAAGAACTAATTCCGTACATTTGGCAAAGAAACCAATAGTCAATGCACAAGAGAAGTTGCAACGAACGTGACTGGATGTAGATTCAGCTGTGGTTATAAAGTTTGTGTGCGTGTCAGACAATACAGAGGAATCTTCCTCATTAATAGTACTCACAGAAGAACAATAGTTCAAGCAACGACGAACTGAAGTATGTCGTACTGGGCTAAAAGAAGCACCAACATTGGTATGATGAACAATAGCATTATTAGTACTGCAATATCCCACTACATTAGCAGAACGTATCTGGGGATAAGATTGTGCCGTAGTTGTAAATGTGGAAGCAGCAAGATGATGTTGCCGTTCCCAAGCAGCAATTTGTACCGGAGTACATACTTTTATCCCGTGTATCTGCCCGACGACAAGGTCGGCGATCGGATTCCGGAGCAATCATACATGTATATACCCCGTAAAAAATGGGGTGGCAATGTGGACGATGGCAGTTGGAAAAGTCTCAACTGTGCCACCGAACGTCACACATTTTACGACATTACCCGTAGCACAAGACGGGTGGACTAGTGACTGGCGAATGCCAACTGTTGTGCATCCAGAATCATGGAGTACAGAAACCGGAATATTGTTAACAAACCCCTTGTGTAGTGTAAGAGAACCTGATCCATCATGTGCAGACAATGCTGGAAGAGTCGGGAGAGGATGACCGCAACTCAATGTAGTAGCTGCTGCAGGCTGAAATAGAGTCATGCACTCAGGGCACTAAGCCGCTCAATGTAGTAGCTAGCGCAGTGCAGGCAGATGAGGCGGGAAATAGGCCACAAAGTCCGTGCAGCCCCTCAGAGCAACTCACTGAGATGCACTACTGAAATCAAGATAACAAACGGCAGCAGCATTAGGAACAGTGTTATTATCACTTTGATTTAAACTAACTTGAGGCTCACGTTGAGCTGAGTTAGGATGTTGAGGAGATCTATGATTTGGATATCTACCTCTATATCGAGATCGATCCTGACTATTTTCCCTAATGGGATCATTGTTTTGATTTGAACCCCAGTTAGAATGATTGCGATACCTATTTTCCCCCTGACCAAAATTATCATTACCAGAATGTAGTTGGCTTCGAGAAAAATTACTGTAAGGTTGCCAATTATTAGCGTGATTAACCCGTCTACCATTTCTTGAATTTTTTTCATTAAAATGTTGTGGCACATTAAATTTCCTCCAGTTTCTTGGAGCTGAGAAGTGCTACGGCATTGACTCCCTTTGTAAGACCTGAAATTTTTGTAATCTCCCCTACCAAAGTTACGATCAGTACTTTGTGACCTATGGCACACGTTATTAATGTAAGGTATTGCTGAAGCCACTGGTAAAACCTCTCTGACGTCACAGTTTCTAACAGACATGTTTGGATGTGCGATTAAGAATTGGCGCCCGAATTGTTCCGTATCATTCAGGTTTGCAGGTCTACGCTCATGTAAGAAGGAGTTGTTAAGTGATAATCTTTTGAAATGAAAATAATGTTTTGAGAAATACTGGGTTGATTGAGGACATCACCTTATCCCTGAGCATTAAATCCATAAGGGCTTCAAAGGTGTGTTCGATTTTTGAAAGCTCAACCCATCGAGAAAAAGTGAGACGTATATTGGCAATGAAATCCGAGAAGTCCTTTTCATTCTCTGGTAATATGGTTTTAAAACGGAGCCGATAACCGTCTTCATCAAGTTGGTATTTTTTTTAGCAAAATACCTCTGACAGTGTTGTAGTCATTTTTGTCAGGTCCTTCCACCATACAAACAGCTTTTGAAGCTTCTCCAGAGAGAAGTTCCATAAGTCGTGTACACTATTCTGATTTATCTATCTTATGAGCCTCACATATGGCCTCAAACCTATTCAGATAGAATAGTATATCGTCGGAAGTAGGTCTAAATGGAGGTAATCTGATCTTGTAAGAACCAGAATTGTTTTTATGTGTAGATGCTTGAGTTTCAGAAGCATTTTGTGCATTATTCCCATTCATTAATTTAATCCTTTCAAGTTCCAAAGACAATAAATTTTGTTCATGAAGTCTACGGTTTTCGTTTTCAGTAGCTTCCAATTGCATTTGAAGTTTCCTGTCTTCTGCGTCCATCTGAAGTTTCTTGTCTTCTGCGTCCAACTGACGTTTTCTTTCCTCTATCTTCTGTTTTTCTGCTTCAGCTTCCATCTGAAGTTTCTGTTTATCAGCGTCTATCTGAAATTTCTTTAATTCCTGTTCCTGGGCTTTTACATATTCAGTGGTTGCGAATTGCTTTAACTCATCAGGGTCCATACCAAGCGCCTTTCCTTGCTTGATAAAATAGTCCAATGTAGACATCTTGTCTATGTATATGAGTCGCTAACTCACTTAGTCAATTATTTCGTTAAGAAATTAAAAGTATTACCCAATTAATGTGTGATAGGTCCTTCTCCAATGAACCTATGATTAAATTTCTCTTAATTATAGGAATGCTAATATTATCATATAATTAATAATCGATAACAAAATCATGCATTAAAAGGAAGTTAATAGAGCATATAAGACAAGAAATACATGATGAAGATACGGAGAACAATTAATACAAAGACGAGATACTGAAGTACGAATGAAAACGTTCGCAGAATCAAAGAAGTAATAACGTAGAAATAAAGAAAAAATATTGCAAAAAATGCAATGATAACTGCGAAAAAAGAAACCAGACAAGTAACAGAACAGTGTATAATTAGAAAATGTGTATAGAAATCAAGGATAGCAAGATGGAGAATGACAATTACAAACTATGTCAATAAGTAAACTAAGGCACAGAGAAAAAATATAACAATAACAACAATAAAAACAGCACGCCACGTCTAAACAATAAAGTGTCACAGACAACCAAACGCAGTGGACCGAAATCCTTCGGCAAATATACGCCGGAATTTCCACTGCGGGAAATCTGCAAAAGTCCCTAACGAACGCCTAACGTGGGCCCTGGTGTGAAACTGGGATGAACCCCACGAAAGTCTCCTCCCAACCGACCCGCACGGCACATGGAACATAAAACATGAAGAAAAATGGTGGACATAAAGAAGAAAGGCTCAACTAAACATGCCACAGTGACAAGGTGCACATACAAAAAATGCCACTTATCTGAAGAAAACAAAATCCCGGTCCTCTCGAAAGTAAGGACGATAGGAATCGGGCGTTGCATGGTGAGCCAAAAAACGTGCAGCAGTCCAACGTAGACCCTCACTTTAGCTACGTGTCAGGATCACTAGAGGTCAGCAAGGTCGACCATTACCCACTAGACTGGGAGAAAACGCTTGTTGATGGAATTCGTTTGAAACTGGACGTAGTTGGAAACTTGATGCATGAATCTTGATAAAAAAAAAGTTCTCCCTATTTGCTGGCCGCCAACTGTTACTGTTGTGTTTTACTTTATATTACTGGCACTGATGACAATAGTGTTGTCAGGCCTGTCGGGCTAACTGTTAGTGGTCGACGTATCATTTGGTTATGCGAATGTGATGTGTGCCGTCAAATCGTTTAGGATGATGAAGCCAATACTAATACAACAGCAACGACTGGGTCATAAGACTGACCAACTGGTAATCAATGCACACTGGACCCATTGTTGGGCATCAATGACGAAACGGTTTATTACATGAAGACGTAGACATCATAGGCAAGGAACAGTTCATAAATGCAGCTACACGTGGTAGGCATCATACATCAATCAGTAAGTATAAATGCGGCCGTTGATTGACAGCACTGGCCGTTATATCATCAAGGTCAAAGGCTTGACAGAATACATGACACTGTCGAATGGAAAGTTCATCTTATATATTAATATGACATATTAATTTCCTCCAGATGTCAGAGGGTCACACTAGCAGCTGGACACATTGAGTTCAGCTGAAGTTCTGCCATAACATTCAGGTTTGCAATTCTCTGAGGCGAGATACTTAAAAAACGAGCCGTGTTCTGGCTAAATCTATATGTTTGAACGATTCTTCGCAGAGTACACAAAGAAAGGCCTTTTCATCTTTCCAATAATTATTTTATTGTCAACTGCATGTCTTCCCTATACTTAGGGCAAGTACATGAAAAAATCACGTCTATCATAGACGGCTAATATCGGGATCTGCCTCAAGCATCATTGCTGAATGGCAACAGATCACCCCGACAAAACGCGTCATACCGTTCAATAATAGTGCACGGTAGTGCGTAAATAATCAAACATACAATTAACTTAGATACACTCAAAAGTGCGTCTATACTAGACTCACGTCTGAGGATCTCAAACACTTAACTCCCACGCGAAAATAACTTAACACTCCCGCATCTGAGAAATGAACTAAGCAAGGTAGCTGCCAAAAAGCGAACCATACTTCAGTGGGTACCATCCCATTGTGGTGTACCCGGAAATTAAAAGGCGGATAAACTTGCAAAAAAAGGAGGAGAATGTGAACAATAAGATAATGAAATCACATACTTTGAGAAAAAGAGAGCTATCCAGACTATCAAAAGAGAACAGAATCAACCCAACGACGACTACCACACTCTTGACCGGCAGGGACAGATCACAATTTTTCGCCTCAGGACAGGGCATAACAAACTGAATAAACAATGTACAAACTACGATTGTCTGCTTCACCACTGTGCACATGTGGATTTAACGAACAAACTGCTGAACATGTTCTACGGGATTGTCCTCTGTACGACCAGTTAAGAAAGATATACTGGCACAATGACTCAACACTAAATTCAAAGCCGTATGGAGCTAAAGAGGAACTCCAGACAACGGCCGAGTTCATCATGAGAACTCATCTGATAGTGTAAACATCAAAGAAGCCATCGCAAGAAGAAGAAGAAGAAGAAGAGATATGATCAATCAAGAAACAAAATAAATAAATCAATGGTCAGAAACGATCTTCTTTGGTTGTGCGCAGGCTCCTTGTAGTCTTCCTTCCAAAATAAATAATGGTTCTTCGCCAAATCTTCAATGTTGGTCACCACAGTAATACTGCCCCAGACTAAGTCTTCTGACTTAAATGATAATCTTTTGAAATGAAAATAATGTTTTTGTAAACGTCCACGGTTTCTGACTGTTAACGCTTGACTTTGAACTTCAGCCTCGACCGTTGACCGTTGAAATGTCAGTAAAGACTTATCGGTTTTCTATAGGTATTCGACTGTTAACGATAACCTTGGACGCCCGTTTAAACCGTTGGTCTTTTTTTCTTTTTAAAATGACAGTACATTCTCACAATTTCTCCGGCTACTCGATTGGATGATTCGACGTTTTTGTCACAAAACCTTTTACTTCTGTTCATTTTTTTTCGCCCGAGTCTACCATTCAGTCGTGTTGTAATAACCTCGCCGTGATGCCATGAGAATCTTGGATCCTGACCAACAACCAATGTCCTGAGACTGCAGACGCCTGTAGAACGTGATTGGTAACTTTATGCGTTAATGCTGTGAGAGTATTGAGTCATGACCAGCAGAAAGTTTGTACTGTTGTAATTCACTGTTACTCCGCGCTGTGATTCCTTGAATATCCTGGTTGCGGTTAACAACTAACGACACCAACTAACGCTTGTGGCAGTCCCCGTCTTAAGGGACAGATAGCAAGAACATTGGGCCTTCGCTACCAGACGTGCTTGTACCTGGGACCAGTTAAAAGTAAGTAGTGGATAGCTGCTTCATTTATGTGTTCAAAAGTGTAATAATAATAAATTCTTTAAGCACCAAACACGGCGCATAAGGCAGAAACCAGTGCTCTCCAGGTTGTTCGTTGTGACGCCACTCCTCTTAGCTCTTGCACATTATTTAGGCCCAACGTTCTTCCTTCTCTTATTATTGTTCTTCTGAGTGTTTCTTTTGGTCTTCCTCTTTTCCTCTTACCCTCAGGAACCCAAGTGAGCGCCTGTAGTGGTATTCTGTTGTTTTGCATTCGTAGGACATGACCGATATAAGACCATCGTCTTTTCCTTATATAGTCGGAGACATATTTCTGCCTAGAGTCTTCTCTTATTTGTCGATTAGTCTTGAATTCTTTCCAACTGATGTTCATGAGTTTTCTAAGACATTTGTTCTCGAATGTATTCAGCTTGTTCTCCAATGATTTTGTTATTTTCCAACTCTCACAGCCGTATGTTAACACTGAGATAACATTTGAATTAAACAGACGAAGCTTGGTATGTATATTCAATGATCGTAATTTCCAAATGTTAGATAATCTATTGAAGGCGCTAGCTGCCAAAGCAATTCTAGTATGGATTTCTCTTGTTGTGCCACCATCCTGAGTCATTTTACTGCCTAAATAATTGAAACTTTCAACTTTCTGTAGTTTTTCCCCGTTCAAGATGATATCAAAGGTCTCGTTAGAAAAGTTCATAGCTTTAGTTTTAGAGGCATTTATTTGGAGACCTATTTTAATCGAGAGATGACACAAATTATTTATTGCTTCTTGGGATTGCCTTGGTGTTGAACTTAAGAATGCTACATCATCTGCGAAATCCAAGTCCCCCAGGAATTTTCCATTTGTCCATTTTATACCCAATTGTTCATTGTGGGTATAGTTTCTCATAACCCAATCAATAGCTATTCCAAAAAGTAGTGGTGACATAATACAGCCTTGTTTCACCCCTGTTTCTACTGTAAACCATTCTGTATTCCCTTTATTTGTTCTAACACAACATCTTGCATTGTCATATAGCGCTTTGATTATATTCACATATTTTGTTGGAAAACCATAGATTGTAAGTATCTTCCACAATGATGGGCGGTGTAGACTATCAAAGGCTTTTTGAAAATCGACGAAGGTGATAATAAGTGGCGATTGCCTTTCTACTGATTCTTCTATAATTGTTCTTAGTGTGAATATTTGATCAATACATGATCGTTTCGGCCTGAAACCCGCTTGTTCTTCTCTGATCTTTTCGTCAGCATGCAATTTAAGTCTTTCTAACATCATGCAACATAATAATTTTCCAGGTACTGATAATAGAGATATACCACGCCAGTTATTACAGTCTGATAGATCACCTTTCTTCGGTAACTTTACAATAATACTGTCTTTCCATTGTTGTGTACATTCCCTTTAAGTGTCGAGTTGAATTCATTTTTGTCAAAATGTCTATTTTGTTTAAACAAATTTTCTATTTAGTCCCTTCAGTATTTTCTTGACCTGAAATTCCTATCTCCCCAAAAAATTATCTTAGAACTTCACAACGATTATGAAGATTACATACAAGAAACGACAATTCTTGGAACTCAAACAACACTTTCAGCGAGAGGCGTTGGTTACTTTATTTTCACACATGGTCATATTTTTTCTTTTTATCTTTTTTTGTTTGTTCATTCTTCATTTTCTTTTATGAAGTTCCAAGTAGCAAAAGTGATGATGTATAAGTGAAGTCGTCTTCTAAATAGTCACGAAGAAGTACAGAGCAGGGTTACATATCTCGTCAATAATTTATAACAAAAGAAAAGACTTCTTTCAGCTGGACGTCCACTGTTGATTGTTGATTCTGAGCCATTTAGAAAATAATTGTATGTCTCTTTTGAAATGATGATACGAGCAGTCATTATTATTTTTAAAAACGATTCATCGTGGCTAATGCCTATAGTCGTGTCAGTTCTAATGGACCTGTATTACTCATAGTCCTTCCATTTGCTAATCTATTTAACTGCGAGTGTTGTAAACGATATTGGAAAAATATTAACGCTCTAATAAATTTGGAACGATGGTTGCGGGGGCAGACCTGAGAGATTTTCTTTCATTACTCACGTGTAAAATTTCTCAGTTCAAATTTCTAAGGCCATAACCTGAACAAGCATTTGATTTCTCCTTGTTGATTTCCATCTACTCACTTGTGGTTTCTCCATAACGATTTCAACCTGCCCATTGTCAAAGTATCTACTAACATAATGACTTGACCTATAGTTGTTTTCTCTTGTCGACTATGCTGCTGCTGTCTCGAAGATGGAAGCAAGTCTGACTTGGTTGCTATATGTTTTGTCGCTAGGTAACGCAAAACGAATCGGAACTACGCATTATTTTTCTAAGCTGCATCTTCTAGCAGCCACCGTTGCCATTTGAAAACCTATGTCTTTCCGGTGTATTGGCTTCCAGGCTATCATATAATATTCCCTATGACGTCATATTGAACGCCTATCTTAAATTAGTTGCGGAGCTTTCACTTCCACACAACTAAATGGGAGCTCAAGAAACCAGATAGACTTTTTCCTTTCCCTTCTTGTCTATCTTATAATTTGTTCTGGATACCTTTTCCAAAACTGTATATGGACCTTGCCATCCGATTTGAAGTTTATTGCTGCTGCCGGGTAGTAGAAGAAGCACCTTCTCCCCTACAGCAAGCTCCCTGTCCTTCGCTTTCTTATTATAATAAGCAGCATGCTTTTTCCTGGCTTGTCTCAAATTTTCATTTGCCAGTTTCCAGCTAGTTTTTAAACGAGTGGTCAGTTCGTTCACATATTGATATGATGAGGTAACAGTCTCTTCTGCCTTCTCATCGGTCCACGTCCTTAACAAGGCTTCCAATGGACCTTTTATTGGCCTCCCAAATAACAGGGTTGCCGATGCCATTCCGGTCGAATTATGTGGAACTTCCCGGTACGCAAACAACGCAGCGGGCAAAAATTGGTCCCACGTATCAGGTTTTTCATGGGCCAGCTTTCTCAGGATAGAAATGAGAGTCCCATTGAACCTCTCTACCTGGCCGTTCCCCTGGGGGTGATACGGACTACAATGAAAGTGTTTGGCTTGGAATAACCTGAAAACGTCTTCCGTTAGTTTTCCCTTGAACTGTGAGCCGTTATCAGTCAAGATTTGATGCGGGAATCCTAACCTCGTGAATATAGTAAGTAATGTCTCTGCCACATGCTTCGAATCGATTGACGACAGGGCTACCGCCTCTCCCCATATAGAACAAGTGTCCACCAGAGTAAGGATGTAACTGTTCCTCGTCTTGATCCGAGTGAGAGGTCCCTCAATATCCACTGCAACTCTCTCAAAAGGTGTTCCCACTATGGGCATTTCCCCTAGAGTTGCTGGAGCAGTCCAATGCTTTGGAGCTACTCTCTGGCATTCTGGACAGGATTTTACATTTCTCTTTATATCTTCTGTTATCCCTGGCTAGAAATAATGACAAGCTATACGTTGTCCTGTTGCGCTAATCCCCATGTGACCACTGAAGGGGATAGCATGTCCTAACTCCATCACCTTTCCCTATATGAAGTGGGAAGGACCAGCTGTCCGTGACCATATGAACCAGTCCCGGCCTTCCTATTGATCAATTTATTCTTCATGTAAAATTCTCCTTTATTAGGAGGGGTATTGCATTTTGGGAGTTTCTTAAAACACGGCTTCAGTGACCTATCTTCAGCCTGTGCCTTCCTCATCTCCTCTGGATGAGTATTTATAGATTCATCTTCTTCCTTCTTCGAATGTGACCTGGTCTGCACTGTGGCCATAGTCACAGGTCTCTTGGGAGTCCCCAAGAAGACATAACGACACCCCAATATCAGATTGTAGATGGGTTCGTTAATCACTGCTGCTTTGATTACTCCTTCCACATAGCGAGTTTTTACAGTTATCCTTGCGATGGGAAGTGTCATGGATGCTACATCCTTAGTCGCCCTTGTATCTCCACTGTTTCTGTGGTATACTGATCTGGGTTCACTAGGTGAGAACTCACGACTGAATCAAAATCTAAACCTGTATCATACAGGCACCTTATGGTGACACCATTACATACAACATCCTCACAAACTGGGACTTGATAAGGTTCCTGCTGTCCAGCGGGCTTGTCCTTTAATCCCTTGTTCCCCGTTTTCATAGCAGCGAAATTAGAAGGTTTCCTTTTACAAACAGTGGTGTCATGAGTGTTCCTCTTACACCACTTACACCATATCTTTCCTTGATTGAAAGGTTTTCTTTCATCGTATTTTCTGTCATTGAACTGTGGGTTTTTTTCACGATAATCGACTCCTGGCCTATCAAAGTTGGGTTTACCTTTGTTACCATGATCTCTATGATCAAACTTATTTTGGTTATGAGGGGCCTTATTTTGTTCTGTAGGTTTCTTTCTAGTGCCAGCTACCTCTGCCTGGGCCGCCTGATACCTCTCAGCGACATTAAGTACCTCGCCCAACTTCTCTGCACCTTGTTCCATGAGAAAATTTCTCAGGTCAGGAGCCATGGACTCTCTTAAGTGCTTTATCATGATCATCTCTTTCAGATCTTGGGTCTTCCCAGAGCAGTCCATTTCTCCAGATAGGTTTCCAATCTGGCAGAGAATTGGTGGTATGTCTCCCCAGACAAAAGCTTGGCATTTCTAAACTTCTTACGGTAAAATTCACCATTCTTCTCGTATCTTTACAAAAGAGCCTGCTTTAACATGTCATAATTGTCTTGGTCATCCCTGCTCATTTTTGAAAAAATCTTCATAAGCTGTTCCCCTAAGACCTTGGAATAACTTCAGACTCCATCTTTCTTTTTCTAGCCCATAAGTTGTAGCTAATACCTCATACCTGCTTAAATATGATTCAATATCATCATCTCTTTCAACAAAATAATCTAAATGGAACCCCATGGCTGAGTTGGAGGCCCCCTGACTAGCAGTAGCATCAGAGGTAGAGGGGCTGTGACCATTTTCAGGAGCATGGCCTTGCAACTCTAACTCCCTTAGTCGAAACTCGTGCTCCCTCTGTAATCTTTTATCTTCTGCTTCCCTTTCTGCAGCCAATCTCTTTTCTTCTGCTTCCCTTTGCAGTCGTTTTTCTTCAGCCTCAATTTTTCTCTCCTCAAATTGGAGCCTCTTAATCTCAGCCTCTCTATCAGCCTCTAAAGCCCTAGCCTCATTGTCAGCCTCAATTTGCAACCTTTTGATTTCTTTCTCTGCTTCTAATTTTCTTTCTTCAGCTACTCTATCTAACTCTAATTTCCTTTCTGCTGCTAACTTCCTATCTTCCCTATCAATAAATTTGTCACACTCTGAGGTTACATACTGGACCAGTTCTGGCCCATCCATACCCATCTCTCTGGCAGTTTGCACAGCAGCAGATCTGAACTTTGCCAAGTCAGCCATATTATGTCAAGCAACGTTAACAATATACTAAGGTAACTTATCAACTCTGACTAAACAACAACTATAAGCACTGACAGTTCATCCACTATTTAATTTCCACAAAAGAATACTTTTAATTTTATTATATGAGATTCCTACATATGTATTAGTAGAAGTTTAAAATCCCGGAAGCGGGCTACCCAATATAAATGGTACTAGGAGAAGTTCAAATCCCGGACAAGCCTACCAATATATGTGGTGGATTTAGATGTTATGAACTGTTGTTGTTATGTATTAATATTGTACTGAATGAGGTCAGCTGTGAAGGCCCCTGAGTATAACAATTATTAGGGTGAGTTCTCATGGAGCATTTCTGCTACCACCTTATGATCTCATTCAGACTTATTCTTGACTAGTATGTATGATGACTACGTTTAGTGTCTAGGGTTATGAACATGTGGTGTGATGGTAATTTAATACTAAAACACACACACATAAACAAATATTAATGTCTATGATCAAATGAACTAACACCGTGTTTGAAATTTTGGTATTAAACTATTTTTTACAATTTTATTTGCCCTGATTCAGAATTTTCTGAGTCAGGACCAACAACAAAATGAAATTTATGGTTTTATTTACATAAAATTAAATACCACAATGGATCTTCTGTCCATATAAAGAAGTATTACAATCTAATTATATTTAGGTTATATTTATAGACTAAGTTAACACTGGTAATTAATGGTGGGTTTGGGGTGTTCTCATCATCCCCTCTCTTTTCTTTATCTCTTGTGGAATGTTTATTCAACAGTCAAATATTTTATTTATTTAGTTTTAATACAAGTGGATGAACTCTTAGTGCCGACACAAGGGCACTTATCTTTCTGTTGGTAGTAGTTATGATGCTGACAATCTCCTATATTTCATGGATTGATTCGTGGTAGACAGCGTGTACCAGCAAAAAATTTCAATCGAATGACCAATCTGACACAGTCCCTGATGTAGTGTGGTAGACAGCGTGTACCAGCAAAATTTTCAATTTCTCTCACGAAGATAAATACACCAGGGTTCTGGCACTAGCTTAGTACCAGAACAAAAACCCTGAAACAAGGTTATGATTCTTTATAACACAGCTACAATATCATTCCACAAGTAATACATGGTACATTTCAATAAAAAGAAAAGGGTCAGATCCCTCTGACCAACCCATTTCAACCATTTTCATCTGAGATAACAACTCATACCAGTGCTCCTATTCTTCTCCCTAATGGCTACAACGCCTCTGACACTTCAACAATGATCCTCTCCCATAGGATAATGTGGGTTAGCCTTCCCACTGGTAACTGTGGAAATCATTTTAAGTTATACAACTCATGTCAGTTCTACTGCGTGTGAGCAACACCACAGGCCCTGCATAAATCTGCTAGGGGACCCATGTACTTAGTCGTAAAACATTCCCAATAAAGCAGTATCTCATATACCAAATTTTTGTAATAACAAGGTTAATAAATTCGTTCTTACCACAATTCAATGGAAATATCACAAACATACGTTGACTGGCATTAGCATTAATATATATTTTAGTTCAGCTTTGCCCCGGTCCAGACTGCCAAGGTTTTGGCTTCACTCTTAGCACTGCTGTTCTCAACGCAGCTTGCATACTAACAATTTTGTATCAAATGGCGACAAGCCTTGGAAGCTTTTTGCCAATATCACTAGACTGGCCCAATCACAGCGAGGGTCTAGCTATTCACATACTAGGAGTGAGTCTGCAAAATATATTTAGCTTTTGAGCCCACCAATAACCTCCTTCCTATACTCCTATACCAACCAATCGGATTTGAATCACTCCAATGCCTCTTTTTAAACTTGCGTCCCCAAATAACGTTATGGATAGAATGAGCAAAAACAACAGTCCGTCCGTCTTACCGTTCGAAGATATATAGTATTATTTCAATATCTTGGTTAATAATTGGACTACTATGTATTTTAAAACATATTATTGCTCAGGAGACTCTAAGCTATCCTTATATATGATTTTTATGGCTATATTCATTGTCGTTTGGATTTTCATATTCGTCACTGTTAGTCGTCAATTATATACTTTCCCATAAGTCGGCTATCTCTCCCCCTCGTCTCTATCATTTTATTCAAAATAAAACAACTTGTTTGGGTTACGTCAGAAATACACTACTAGGCAGGAAATGAGAGCAGTCTGTGTGTGTGTTTATACATTCTGGCGTGTCCCAACAGCGTGGATATATGCACGGAACCGCGTGTCGAGCGAAGAGGGGTTTTGCAAGGCGGCTTTAATATTTGCGTTAATTCTTGCTGCAGTTTCGTTCTACACTTCTGGAAATTGTCCGGATTGCTACTATTAGTGGCGTTAAAGTTAAAATCTTACGTTAATTCAGAACGGCAGTTTGGTGTCGCAGTTCTGGCACAATGTTAATTGTAAGTCTCAAGGACGAAACTAGGAAAGCGTGTAAGATTTGACGGCGGGATCATTTTCTAAGCATTACCACTGCACAAAATTCAGCGCTCTACTGGCGTAGAAGACGACGATAGGCAAACACACACGGGCGGGTTTATTTATTATCATAGGAGTAAAATCTTACTGAATTTAGCGATTATCTAACAGATTTCGCTACAGCTATGGACCCCTGAAGGAAAACGAAAGAGAGGCCGACCAAAAGCAACTTGGCGGAGGACTGTGGAGGCTGAGATGCAAAGAATGAACCAGAGTTGGGGCACTGTACGAAGGATGGCCGCCGACCGAGCAAAGTGGAATCAATTTGTTGTTGCCCTACCAGACACCACCAGGCGTAATGGCCACTGACTGCTTTGACGGTCGGCGGCTAAGGATCAAAGAAGAAGATATATATATATATATATATATATATATATATATATATATATATATATATATATATATATATATATATATATATATATATGTGTGTGTGTGTGTGTGTGTGCACGGATGGGGACGAGACGATCTCTCATCCTCTCCGTCAGTCCTGATTAACGTTAAAGGGCACACGGTGTCTCTAGCCTATCCTATCGCACGTCGCTTAGCGCGGCGTCTCTAGTTCGGGTGAAGGTATGTGCCCTGCCCGCTCCTTTGCACGCGCGTTAACGATCATCGCACAGTGTCAATTACACTGGCTAACAAAAAAAAATTTATTTTTTCTTTCTCTAACATTTCTATGTTTTTCTGGTCAATTTTAATGCCCTGTTTTTAAATCTGCAAACCGTTTTTCTCTATCAGGTCGGGATCTCTAGAAATACGCAATTGACGTTTTTTAACAACCCATACAGTATTACAACATCATTTGTACAAGAAGTATAACAGTTATGTAGGCTTGAATTTCTTTGCAGTCGACTTTCGTCGGTGAATGGCATGTGGTACATCGCGATGAAGCATCCAACAATAATCGGCAAGCATGGTCACACTCCACCGTCCTTCATAACGTGACTCCATTACGGCGATATCTTGATGGAATCGTTCTCCATGTTCATCGCTGACTTCGCCAAGTTGTCAGGGAAAAAGTCAAGATGCGAATCGAGCAAATGGATTTTGAGGGACATGTTACAGCCCATAATTCTGTATGCATCTATGCACTGCTTAACAATATGCACATAGTCGACAGATTTGTGATTTCCCAGAAAGTTATCGACGATCGATTTGAATGCCATCCATGCGCGAAGTTCACTACCATGTAACAAGTTCTCGAATTGTTTGTCTGCAATAACTTTCCTAATCTGAGGTCCTACAAAGATACCTTCCTTTATCTTTGCATCGTTAATTTGAGGAAACTTTTCTCGAAGATAAGTGAAAGCTTTGCTCGTTTTATCTAACGCTTTTACGAAATTCTTCATGAACCCCAACTTTATATGTAACGGTGGTAAAATGATGCTGTCTTTGTTAACTAATGGCTCGTGTATTACATTTTTATGCCCCAGCTGCATACGATCCCTGATAGGCCACACCTTTCTTGCATAATGTTCCTGTCTGTTGCGGCTGTCCCATTCATATAGGAAGCAACAAAATTTAGTATACCCAGTCTGCATGCCCGTGAGAATTGCAAGGACCTTTAGGTATCCACAAATCCGCCATTGGTAGTCATTGTACTTTATTTTTGCCAAAAGTATAGCCATATTGTCATAAGTTTCTTTCATATGAACAGAGTAGGCGACTGGAATTGATGAAAATAAATTTCCATTATGCAATAACACGGCTTTTAGACTAGTCTTGGAAGAGTCGATGAAAAACCGCCATTCGTTGACTATGTGCTCATGACCGAGGTGCACAATTAGACCGTTTACATCTTTGCAATAGCAAATGTTATCATCCATCTCAAAGTATTGAACAAGTTCTCTGTGTCTATGACGAAATTTAGATATCGGAGTATTGGGCGCTAAAAGATTCCATTCTTTGAGTCGCGAACCGAGTAATTCCGCTTGTCCTTTGGTGAGAGCGAGATCACGTATTAGATCTGAAAGTTCTGAATGGTTAATTAAGGGAACACCATCATTCACCGGTATATAATCCGAGTCAGAATTAGTTTCTAAAGCAGGTAAACTATCAATTTCTGATGGTTCATTCACGTCCAACGGATATTGTTCTGGTGGAACTGGGATCGGACACGTGATTGGATCATGAGGCACTGGGTTCGAAACCGATTCAATATTTGGATAAACCACAGACTTTCTAGTTTTAAAAGTGAAACCATAGATATTTGTCAAGCAGAAGTAACAATCAGTAGCGTGATTTGTCGGTTCACGCCATATTACTGGCACTCCAAAAGGCATCGACTTATGCTTCGGCGATTTTAGTAACCAACCTGCCAATGTATTTGTACAAGTCGAACAAACTGCATTTGGCATCCAAGATTTATTTGCATCATCAACTTTCGAATCGAAATAAAGTTCATATGTTTTCTTTAGCAATGTTGTAAAGTTTTTCTGGTGAACACGATCGGTAAAATATCCGCACACGTAACAGAACAGATCAGCCGAATTTCTACAACTTCTAGAAGCAATATTTCACTCAGAATTATTTCAAAATACAGTAACTATTTGAAATATAACGTAACATATGTCATGCATCTTTTAGCAGTATAAAAAGTAGAATTATTTTGCATTTTATTAATTTTTAAAAAGTTATATAGTAAAAATGAAACGGAGCCAATAACGGTTTCCCAAAAATATATTTATTCACAAATATCTTAAGAACCCGACGTGATAGAGATAAACGGATTTCAAATTTGAAATCAGCGCAAGAAACTGACCTAAGAACACTTATTCTTATATAAGAAAGAAAAATGTTGTTTGTCAGTGTTATTATTTAATTATCCCTACGCGCACTTAACAAATATCGCCTGTCATTAATAATTATCACATTGTCGGCGTCTGTGGGTCGTCGTATTAAATAAGTCATTTACTAAAATTACACAAAATGAAATAAACGTGAATTCTATGGTCCACCATCAGTCACGTCTATCATATTAATTCAGTCAGCTAAACCGTACCTTCTGAGTAAGAAAGCGGGTGATGGAATTTACATTAAACTGAACAACTGGCAAGAAATATCTACGCGTTATGTTATTTCACTAGTTTTAACGCTAGAAAATCACAGTGAATTATAGTGTTAAACTTAACACATTTTAACACTTAAACACAAATTTCTATTACCAGAAAATCTGAATGAAATCCCCACGAAGGCTATTAACACACCTTCCACAATGATTCTAGACTATCCAAAATTCTGAGCAACAACTGATAACTGGTTTGAGAAAGCCAGTTTATATACATCATATTATTATTATCTCTAGAGGATGTTAATTTTCACACTCTTAGCGCATAGCAGAAATCTGGAGACTACTTTTTCCCCGATAAAAGGTTTTCCACGGTCTCTCTGTCGGCGTTGCTAATAGACAACAAATACTTAAACCGCCTGACGAGTTTGTAGATTTTACCCGTTTCTGGAGATCAAAGCGTTGTCTCCCCCTGTATGTACGAACTTCACAGGATACCTCGGGAGATATTTCTGCCCGTGGTCTCACTTCAAAGAGGTCTGGTGTTTTTCCACGTGCATCTTTTTTTATATCTGATGATTGACAGATCAGCTCGCGTGAGAAACTCAGATAAACAGACCGGGTTCGCTCCCTGTTATGACTGGCAAGTCGCGGAAGTTGGTAATATTTCCGTTTGTTTGCGTTTCAGGGAAAAGAGGCGTGGATTAAAAATGAGTAAACGCAGGCTGTAAGTTGACTGGCTGTGCTAACGAATCATAGACGCTGCGAGATCACGAAAAACTGTCAGATACTGTAGGCTATGTTTCCATTATACGTCACAGTGCGTCCGGGCTTGAAGATGTGAAACCCTTTCATATCTCATTTATGGAAATAAAACTACTGTCATCCGTAGGTGTCGAGTGATTGCTATCTTCGATTGTATCATCCTCCTCCATGCTCCAGTTTCGACTCATAAAATCTGCTCCAACATTATCCTTCCTTGGTATGTATTGTACTTTGAACGAGTACACGCTTAACAATAGAGCCCAACGCATAATATTTGCGCTAAAATCATTATTGGCTGCTAGGAATTGCCAATGGATCATGATCAGTATTACTGTGAATGGAACTCCGTATAAATATTCGTGGTGTCTCCCGATTCCGTTCACGAGTGCCAGACATTCTCTCTCCACAGTCGAATAATTCCTTTCTGCTGTATTCAGTTTGCGGCTGTCGTAGGCAACTGGAAACAACGTGTTAGGATGTTGGTCATCTGCCTGAAGCAGTGTTGATCCGATTCCCTGTCCGCTGGCGTCTACACGCAAAACGAAAGGTTTATTAAGGTCGGGTAGCCTTAGAATGGGATATTTGGAAAGCTGTTCCTTCAGAGTGACGTAAACGCTTTCACACTCGGGTTTTCCCTTTCTTGTGAGGTCAGTGAGAGGCGCTGTAAGACCATTGAAGTTTTTGATAAACTTTTGGTAATACGCACAAAATGAAAGAAAAGAACGTGTGTCTCTCTATGTTTTTGGCCTCTTTGCTGAACGCATCTTCTCGATGTTTTTAGCAACTGGCCACATACAACCTTGAGAAATGGTATGCCCTAGGAATTCAAGCTTTTCACAGCCGATTAAACATTTGCTAGGTCAGGCGGTCAATCCAGTTTCCTTTAGTCTCCTGATGAGCATAGCGACCGAGCAATATGTTCTTCGTAGTTCTCCGTTGCAATAAGTATATCATCCATGAAATTGTGTATGTTTGGACTTTGCAAGGGTTCTAAAAGCTGTCTCATCATCCTGGTGAAGACTCCTGGTGCGTTGTGCAACCGAAAAGGCATAACATTTAAAGTATAATGTCCTTTTCTGGTGCTAAAGGCTAACATCGGTTTAATTTCCTCCTTGACTGGTATTTGGTAACAATCTTTACTCAGGTCTATTTTGGAGAAAATTTTAGCCTTACTAAGTTTGGAGAACAGTTGAGAAGCGTTTTGTAGTGGTTCAGGCTGAGATTCCGTTACTGTTGTCGTAAATCTTAGATAGGTTAGAAGATAGTTATTGTCCCGTCTGAGCAGAAGTGATAGTGGTAAATATGTGAGAATAAAGGTGTAAGAAATAGATTTCACGAGTGAATTCAGTCTCTGGACTGAATAGTTTCTCTAGTCTAGCCTATCTATACGACTGTATTTTAGTGTAAGACAGTCTTTCAACCCTTTATATCTAGAAATATAAGTTAAACTAAACACACTGTGACGACTTGCCCAATCTTCTCTTCTTTTTTTTTTTTAATTTACGAGACATTTTTTCTCATCTGCAATGCATGATCGGAACGGCGGTAAAAAAAATCACGGAAAATCTCGATCGTGGATGTTCTCCTAGCATCTAATACTATTTTTAGATACGACGTCATTGTTGACCTGACCTCGGTAGCTAGAAACCCGCTTTAATTTAGGACAGACTACTTAAACTTAGGTAGAACCAGTTAATGCCACTAAACTTAGGTAGAACCAGTTAATGCCACTTTAGGAAACCCCCACGTGACTTTTAACGTTAATGATTGGAGCGTCTATATGATGCCAAAGTCACATGATGCACGCTTTGGGTCACGTGCCCAAGCGGAAATCACCCGCTAAAAGTGCGCCAAAAACGGCAATTTTTCACTTGCGCCCAGGAAACCGAGAAAGCTAGACCTAATCCAGATAGCGGCGAATTCACGCATTAAAAGCACTGTGAAGCCACGTGTCTATAAATTGCTGATTAGAGTCCATCTCTGAGTAGGTAAGTGAAAATCTCGCTAGAAAATAGTATTGTGGTGAAATGTGTAGTACCTTGAAAAATCGACGCAAGATTGGTATGAACTGCGTTTACTTTATTCATATTTTTGTTTTACGATCACATCCAGCCACATGTGATCGGGTGTATTTTATGATCCCACGGGATATGTACTAAATGTTCATAATAATGTTAACGGGAATATATATATATATATATATATATATATATATATATATATATATATATATATATATATATATATATATATATATATATATATATTAATTTCTATATTAATTCTTTATATTCGACCGACGCTTAGACGAGGGGAAATTAATATTAATACCGATGTTGACAGACCGTGACACATATTCAGTATATTTTACATGACGATTCGACCAGAAATGAAGTGTTGTGATAATGTCGTCAGACAATTCTAAAACACTGGTGTCCAATTATTGTTAAATTCATCATCATTAACATGACGATTAGGCTAGAGGCACAGAATTAGAATACTGTCGCCCGACATTTCTAGGATAATTTGGTGGGTTTAACTGACATTTATAATAATTCATCGTGTTACGTTGACGATAAATCAGTACTAAAATAATTATAATACTGCCACTTGGGCAGAGAAATATAATAAGAAAGGGGGGAAACTTGATTTCAAGATTAGGCTCTAGACATATGATGTTAGAGACTAAAATCTGATATGACTGGCAGACGGACGGCTTAGGGAAAGACGGCTTTCTAAAGTTAGAAAATTAATGAAGCCGTATTTGTCTTCAGTCTATGGTGGAGCCTTGCACGACAGTCCAATCTCAGAGCAGAATACGGAGTCGAGCACAGTGAAGGCAAATCCGAACCATTCAAGACCTACCTGGTGCAATGTCAGGAGACCGGAGAACTAACCACACTTCACTATCAGCCAGGGGCTGAAAAGCTAAGTTCCTATGAAAAGGGAACTTACCATGTCAATGCCATATCTTTTGTCAGCCATGATGTAAAACACTTGAATTGTGAGACACATATTACATACAGCAGACACTAATTCCATCGACAATACTATCACTCACCATCTATTCATTTTAATTTTAATAAACCAATTGGGTGTATATAATGTACCCCATGCCTTGTTCCTTCTATTCGATGTTGAATATTGGCTGATGTTTATCTTCCTTTATAAGGGAGGGGGCGCTCGTAAAATATAATATAATCCTAGTATAATTAAGGATAATAATAATAGATATCTGAGAAGAGGACGACGGTAGCGAGAGACCAAATATCTCCTTACAAACTTTGCCAGACCTGTCTAGTTAGGGGAATTTACCCTCTTTGTCTCCCTTCAGCCGGTGGAGAAACCCAACAGGATTTCTTGAGCCAAATCTTCCTCGGGGTGATGCAGGAAAATTTCACATTCACATCTATTATTTCTTCTAATAAATTCTTATCCTTCCTACGCTACGCCACACACACCCACACACACTTATGCGACAACAAGACACACAAACGTGAACAACTATGGTTAATTGTGTATGGGTCTGACCAACACACAAAGTTAAGTTCTTTTTGTTGTTTATTATCATTAAACCTTTTACAACATCAAACATATAGAGAAATCAATTTAATCATTTTTACAGACATATGAAAATAACCGAATAAGTACCTTCCCTTTGTTGAGAAAGGATCCCAAAAGAAGTTAATAACCCAAAGGTCAAAGATATGCACTAGGTTACAGAATAGGCTATGGAGAACAAGTTCCCCACTAAATTACTACTCAGTAAAGTACACAAGTGTAGCGAAATAAAAAAGAAGTTAGTACAATCATTGTAACAAAGGAAAATATTCACTCTCGCTCTCGCTCTCTATCTGTCTGTCTGTCATATGTTGCCACAAACAATCTCGCTTACCCACTCGTGGTGTTGGTATCCCTTGAAAAAATTACAATAGCTCCTGAACCTACACTGTCAGGTGGGTTGCCCAAATATGGCCCAAGTCCAGCCTATATATCGAATAATAATTACAAGGTGGACGCCAAATTTGGTGGTTTAATGTTCCCTGGATGAACCGAGTGTCACCGTGAATAGTTACTGAAGCAAGATGTGCTCTGGACGTTCACAGTTGCAAAAGGAGAAAAGTAATTTCCGTATTGCTAAGCATCTGGTTGCTAAGACAAATGTTACAATATGTAAAACCGCTGATGGTGGTAAATCCTATCGGCTGGCTCTATGGTAAGTGCCGATTTTGAAACAGCGTAGTTTTCTGGATCACTCCGTTGCTACGGCTGTCAAAGGTCAGGAATATATGTTCTTTTGTATGCCTTGTGGGCTGGAAAAAATGAGTAAATAATTCTGGGTAAGGTACAGTCCAGCTACGATTTTATATTAATATATATTTGTCTCTTGGGCCCAACCGGTTCACGAAGGAACTTGGGACTTGTAGCCACGAAGAAGACAACATTAATCCTGCACAGAATGAAGAAAGACGACTGAACTAGCCCAAAAATCGAAGACCCAAAGTAATAATACTGAGTAAGGGTAAGACCGCTGGCCGCTGGTTTTGATCGGGCGCTATTTTAGGAAGAAAAGAACATTTATGAAAAAACTGCTACTATCCTTTCCACCCGTAAGCTTTCCGCTATGGCATGTCGGGGAAAAGGGTATGCGCCCTCCACCCGTTATTGCCCACGAGAAAATGAACACCGCACAAAGTCAATTATTATTTAATTTATCCATACGCGCACTTTAACAAAAATCGCCTGTCACTACTAGCTATATGTCGGCGTCTGTTGTTTTGTCACATGACATTAACGCTAGTCACTTATATAATTTCACACAATGAAATATACTGCGAATTCTATTCTATCACTTATCCGTCACGCGTAATAATCTCAGTCAGCTAAACCGTATCTTCTTGTGTAAGAAAGTGGGGTGTTGGAAATTACATTACACTGAACGACTGGCAAGAAAATATTTACGCGTTATGTTATTTCACTAGTTTTAAATGCTAAGGAATTACAGTGAATTAAAATGGTAAACTTAACACATTTTTACACTTAAGCACAATTTCTATTACCACAAATCAGAAAATGAAATCCCCACGAGACAATTTAACACATTTTGCGAAGAATGTTTCTAGTCTGGCGTGTTTAGATTATCCAAGAATTTCTGAGTGACTCTAATAACTGAATTTGAGAGAGCGTGGTATATATACAGATCATGGTGTTATTATCACGTTATAAGATGTTATAATTCACACCTTCTTTATAGCAGAGAAATCAGGAAACTTCGTTTCCCGGATCAAAGATTTGTTCGTTCATTCTACTCAGCGATGCTGACCGACATCAGAAGACTTGGCCGTGCAACGGGCCTCTCTTAGATTAAGTCCCCTTTCGCAGATCAAATATTTACCTCCCCCTGAAACGTACGAACATCAAAGGTGGTCGGGAAAATATTATCGCCCGTGTATCTCTTCAAACAGTCCGTTATGTCCCCGCGCATCTGTCTAATGACCGATAATTAGCAAATCAGCTCGCGTGAGAAACTCAGGTAAACAAACGTGATTCGCTCCCCTGTTAAGACTGGCAGGTTGCGAAAAGTTGGTAAACAACTCTGTTGTTATGTTCCCAGAAAGAGGGCGTAGATTCAAAGGTGAGTTATACAAACAGAAAATTGCGTGGTTTGGCTTAGGCAATGGTAGACACTAAATGGAAAAGCAAAAGCTGTCAGATTACTGTATCAATATTTCCATTCTACGTCACAACCGTGTTACGTAATCGGTAGTCGATACACAGCCAAACTTCCTTATTGGGTTTCTGCAACAGTACGACGCTTGAGCTATAAGGAGATGTAGACTCGCTAATAATCCCAGCTTGATGTAGCTTGTCTATTTCTCCGCGTAACGTGTTTGCTTTCGCATACGGCATTGTGTAAACTCTGGTTCGCACAGATGTCTCGTTTGTCAGCTTCATATCAAACTCTACGAGATGTGTCCGAACAGGTATGTCCGTTAAGACTGCCGAGTACTGTTTCAGTAACGCCTTAGTTGCTGTCTGTTGTGCTTCTGTGAGTGTGTTGCCGAATTTAACATCTTTGAATGATTCCGTTTGTTGCAGTGGGTATTCCATGCAACTATCGCCATCTTTCCCATCTTCGGTTGCTATAGCGACCGCCAGGAGATGTTCGGGGGAAGACACCGGTCTTTCCAAATATTTCTTTAACAGATTTATATGGTAGACTTATTCCTTTCCTTTAATAGAAATCTTGTAGTTAGTTCTCGAGATCTTTTTAAGAACGGTAAACGGTCGTTGCCATCCGATATGCAGTTTGTTGTTTCCGGTAGGAAGTAGCAACAAAACTTTCTCTCGTGGTTGCAATTCTCTCTCGCTGCTCTGTTGTATCGTTAAGCGTGCTTCATGCGTGCTCGATTAAGGTTGATTGTTGCTAGATCCCATCCTAGTTGTAACCGTTCCTTTAACTCCGATACATACTTAAATGCTGAGACGACTGTCTCATCAGCCTTCTGGTCTGTCAGTGACCGTAGTAAGGCCTCTACTTAACAATTTCTGGTGTTATGCCATCCTGTCCTGTTGCTTTGCCCATCTTGATTTTCTCCAGTGCTGCCTTCAGTTCTTCCATCTTTATGTCATCTTCATCACCATTTGTTTCCTTTTCTGTGCCAGTGGTTATCATTTCTGATGCTTGACCTTGCTCACCATCAAGGACTTATGAAAAATATTCTTTCCATTACTTCTTTTGGGACAGTAAGCAATTTGCCTTGTTTGTCCTTTATAAATTTAACAGGTCACTGTTTTTCCTTCCTCATATTCTTTAGGGTCTTATAGAACAATTTCTGGTTTTCTTGCGCATCTTTTTCTAGCTTTTCTCCAAATTCTTCCCAGGACTACTGTTTTGCTGCTAGCACCTTGTTCTTTGCTTCTGTTCTGAGTATCATATATTCTCTATATTTCTCCATTTGTCCTGCTGTGTTTTTAGCTCCTAAGCATTGTTTCCATGCCTTTTTCTTCTCTCTTATTTTCTCTTTAACCTCATCTGTCCACCATGGTGTCCTCTTTCTCTTGTTCCCAAGTCGATCTTCACCACATACTTCTGCTGCAGCTATCTTTATGATGTCTCTAAATTTCAGCCAGTGTTTCCAGGTCATGAGGTTGTTGTTCTGTGTTTCTCACTGCTGTAGCAATAAGCTCCTGATATCTGGTCTTCACTTCTGGCTCGGGACCCAAGACGCATCAAAAGTGAGGAATGCAGTAAGCGACCCATAGCTTAACTGCCTGTGTCAGGGTCAGCGAACCAGAGCTGGCCAAGACCCTAATCCACCTCCACGTGGTGGTCCTGGAAACAGGCTGCATCACTGCAGTCTGGCTGAGGAGTAAGGATCGAAGAGGAAAGGCAAACCCGGTCCCAAAATATGCCTTGCGGAAGTCGGATGTGTCGGCCGAAAGGCGCAAATATCGCAGCCCCGTTGGGAGCCGCGCTGGTGTAATGGCTTCGGCGTTGTACTGGCGACCAGGTGTTCATGGTTCAAACCCGGGCATCAGCGTTTGAAGAAATGTTTACGGCCGGAAATTTGACTGAATAACCTGAACGGCTCCTGTGATAAACCCTCTGTGGATGGGAAGGAGCGAAGCTCCGTACCGGGTTGGAAGGAAAGTCCTCAGGTTCCCCAGCCTCGCAATGACATGTCATTGGGCCGAAGGGCTGAAAGCCCAAGTGCCGCTGGTTAAGAAAAAAAAATCGCAGCCCCGCTGTAAACTGACACAACGCAACCAACGTCCTTTTTCAGGACGAACGAGGAAGAAGAAGTAGAAGACTTCTGGCTCTCTCAGCTTGTAGGTCTTAATGCTCGTTTCCCCTGTTCGTTTACTTAGCTTCTTGCGTGATGTTAGGCAATTCCTAGGCCGAGTAACTCTTTCAGTTGTTCTTTTAATTGTTAACAAGTAGTGGTCACTTTCAATCTCTGGCCCCCTCCACACCCTAGCATCCCGGACATACTTGAATGAGTTCTTCCTAACTATGGCATAGTCGATCACTGACTTCTCATTCTTTGTTGGTTCACACCTAGTGTATACCTGTATGCGCTTATGGGGGAACTTTGTGTTTGTAATGATCAGATTCTGCTCACTGCAGAATCTAAGGAGTCGCTTTCCATTGTCATTAAGAGTATCTTCTCCATATCTTCCGATAACTCCACCCCATCTAGCATGGTCATTTCCAACTCTGGCATTGAAATCTCCGAGCATGATAATTTCATCTAGGCAGACGTTCACTGTCCTTTGAAGTAGCTCGAAGAATTCCTCCTTGACCTCTGCTCGCTCATCTTCATTTTGCCCATACACATTGACAAGGTTGACTATGGTTTCTCTTTCTTTTAGTTTTAGGACCATAATGCGTTCCGAGACAAAGTTCCATCCCTTGATACTATCCCTTTGGTATTTGGCCACTATACAACCCACGCCCCCTTTAGCTCTTTCAGATGTGGGGACACCACTGTAGAGCAGCGTGTCGCCATCGAGATCCATAACTCCTTGTCCTTTTTTCTTTGTTTCTGTTAAAGTCAGGATTTCTAATTTGGCTTTCCTCATCTCTTCCCAACATCGATATACACAATTCAAATCCAACATGGAAAAATATAATATTATCGTACAACTTAAAACAAATAGTTAACCAGCCTACAAGAGTAACACAAGCATCAACCACACTAATCGACCACATCTACGTAACTTGCCCAGAAAACATCATAGAATGCTCTGTCCCTAATATTGCAATGAGTGACCACTATCCAGTATGCTGTACATGGTCAAAGAATAAATGTAAAGTTCCAAAAAATAAACATGTAAGTATCAAATTTAGAAGTTTCAAACATTTCAGTGAGGAATTATTTTTAAATGACTTGCTAACTGCACCTCTCGCCCGTGTTTACCAACTTCCTGATCCGGATGACGCTATTGCTTACTGGACAAAAATTTTTATAGTGTTTTTGACACGCACGTATCAGCTAAGGAAATTCGCGTCAAACGACAATTAAAATCTCCGTGGATCACGCAGGAAGTGTTGGAGGCTATGAGGCAGAGAGATCAAGCGCACAAAAATAAGGACCTCAACACATACAGGGTATACAGGAACAAGGTTCAATATTTAATTCGCAAAGAAAAGAAAAATCATTTTAGAAATATGGTTCAGAACAAATCAAATAGTAAGGAAATATGGAAGGCAATTAACACCTTAGCGAAAAAACGTAATGCACCAGACTCATTCTCTTCCAACACTTCATTTACTTGCACCGACTTCAGCAATCACTTTCAAGCGAAATAAACAGTCTGAAATCCACAATACCACCTTCCTGTAGTGACTTAGACAAACTTTCAGCATTCTGTAAGAACAAATGTACAAACTCAGTTCCACCCGACATTCCTTTTTTGACAGTTAATGAAGTGTATAACTATCTTATTGGCCTTAAAGATAATAGCTCATCAGGGCTTGACGGAATTAGTAATCGAATACTGCGTTACGCCGCACCAGCTATTAGTGATTCACTAACTTTTATATATAATCAATGTATCGCTAAAAGTTATTTTCCTTCGGCCTTTAAGATTGCCAAAGTATATCCTCTCTTCAAACCTTGCTCGTCAGATAACAGTAATCTTGGTAACTATAGACAAATTTCTCTTTTATCATCGCTTTCTAAACCACTAGAAAAACACATACATAAAGCAACACTACATTACCTAGTTAGCAATGACTTGCTAATTGACAGTCAGTCAGGGTTTCGACAAAAGCATTCATGCCACACAGCTCTAACTAAGATGATAGACAACTTGCACCTAAACATAAACAACGATAACATATGTGGACAATCTTTGTAGACTTTAGGAAAGCATTTGATATGCTAGATCACGCTGTTTTAATAAGAAAATTCGAAACAATGAAAGTTAACTTTAAACTAGTGACATTACTTAAATCATTCCTGTCCGACAGACAGCAAGTAGTGTGGTACAATAACTTCTTGTCAAGCCCAACTATTATTGACACCGGTGTTCCTCAGGGTTCTATTCTCGGCCCTCTACTTTTTTCCATTTACATAAATGACCTTCCACTACACATCGAGCACTCATCCTGCGACCTATTTGCCGATGACTGTACCTTTGATACTAGTGATAACAGTTGCAACACGCTAGAAATATTATTACAAAGCGACACAGACAATCTTATTAAGTGGAGCAATGAAAACTGCATGCAAATAAATATCATTAAAACAAAATGTATGATAATATCAACTAGACAAAAATTACAAAACTCACCGAAAACAACACTTCAGATCTACATTGGAACCTCTTTAATTGAAAATGTAAATGAAAATAAAACACTAGGACTCATAATTGACCAACATTTAAATTGGAATTCGCATGTACAAGCACTGACCAAACAAACGGCACAAAAAGTTTACCAGTTAGCTAAAATCAAACATTTCCTAGATGAGGAGACACGAAAAATGTTCTATACATCCCAGATACAAACACATCTAGACTATTGTTCCACAATTTGGGATGGCTGCACCATGTCCAACACTAAAAGACTCTATTCATTACAAAAACGTGCAGTGCGCTTAATTTCAGACAAAAACCGCACACAGTGTGTAGACGCATATGCATATCTTAACATATTACCACTAAGAAAGCGCCTTCTCTTCAACAAAGCCAAATTTATTCACAAAATCTTGTCACAGAATGCTCCAACGTATCTGTGGCCTATTTTCAAATACAGCGGAAGACGCAGTCAATGCTTAAATAAATTACACATGCCCAAGCCTAGACTCGACTTATTCAAGAAAAGTTTAGCTTTTTCTGCTGCTCATCTGTGGAATACTCTTCCACACGACTTAAAAAATACTCTTAGTCCATATTCATTCAATCACAGACTTTTCAAATACATCATGAGTGCAGATTATATGCCACCCTAATTTCGTTATGTTCTTAAATAATTACATAACATCATATGTAGGTTTTAAAGATAATTTTGTCCTGTTTGATATTAATTATGATAAGGTACTGTAAATTTGTGTAACTGTTATTGTACTGTTACAATGTTGGGATTTTATTTTATTTTGTTATTTTATTATTTAAGTAGTATTTAGGATACATGTGAGAATAAATGAATTCAGTATGGAAGATGAGAGAAAGGAAGGGCAGAATGTTAGACGGGCCTGCGTGCACAATTCTAAACCCTTTGAAAATAAAGTTCGTTCGTTCGTTCCCATTTATGCTTATTGTGTTCCATGTTCTGTAAGTCGTAGTCCGTAGTCCGTTCTTGTTCGTCATTTTTAGAATCAGTCCAGTTTTCTCTCTTATGTTTCGCGTAATCTGGTTATTAAGACAAACAGGTGATTGGCCTGTTGTGGCTTTGCATGATGGAGGGGCTGCCTCCTTACGGCCTCAGTCTATTAATAATACTAGTATATACCATAACGATGCTAAGGGGTTTGAATAAAATATTTTTTTAAATTATTGCCTATTAGGTGAAGGTGGTCCAAACACCAAACAGCCCAGAGGCCCTACCTGGCTTAATCCAGCTCTGGGAGGGCGCGCGCACACAAACACATATATTCACACAATTGTACAGCTTTGATTTGCCCTAAATGGACTGAGTGGAGTGGGGAGATAAAGCCATATTTAGATGTCGGAGATTGTGGCGGTTTTTATTTCTAGTTGTGGCAGTACGCCTCTTCTTGTTGTGGCGTAAGGGCCCAACGGTTTTCTTGTTGCAAGGTTGGGTGTTATGTTATTGCGGGGAGAGTTAGTCAATCATGATCGTTATAGAGCATCGTGCTGATAGATGGTTGATTTCGCAAGTGGTGGTGTAAAGCTTTGTATCCATTATACTGACGGTTGAACTTCTGATATTCAATAATTGGGATAAGTCCTTTATGAGTCCACATGTATTTATTACATAGAAGATTATAGACAATATTTCAAACAAAGGTTGTCATGAAGCATAAATATATATAAAGTTCTGTTCCTTCCTTGAATTATGATTTATCTTCAATTCAGTCCTTGTCAAATAACAAATAGACAGAACGACATAACTGTATGCACGCGTGGCTGGTGATCCCAGCGACCGACAGTGAGATTATGCGTTCGTCAATAATTATAAATCTATCTCGACTTAGGTTTAGTCACTTACTAACCTGTAGCATTCTTCTTCCAAATCATAACATTGGACTGACCCATGTCCATCATTAATTATAATACAATCTGTGTGGCACTCCATGCCCGACACTGCATGAATACAAGGACACGTCTTATCCGTTCGACGGTCATACAAGAAAGGGGTGTGGTAACCTAGTCACGGTGCGTGACATACCAACGCACACACGTCATAATCAATCGTGTGTATCGCGTACACTAAACTAACAATTATTTACATTATATTAAACGTGGTCACCTCTTAATCTTATGCTGCTAACCTCTAGCAGACCATGCCAATAAAATACCGTAACAATTCCCTGTCCACTGGGGGGAAAAAAATCTATTAGATAGATTTAAAAAAAAAAAAACCCATCTGAATGAATACCAAAAATGTTAACAATATCAAAAAAAAAAAATTAACAAAATTGCGGCATATGGCCTACGACGTTCTGTCTAGAACCAATGTCATGGTCATGTCGACTAACTAACAGTCATGTAATATATTAATTATTTATATCATACATAAATATAAATTGTAATAAGAACTAAAAGAGAATGGTAATGTTGATCTCTAATTAAATAATTAATTAACTTAAAATATGTCGTGATGAAATGTCATGTCAGACTAATCTAAAGTGTTAAAATTAACCTAATTAACTATACTAAGTATGGAATAAAAATAAAGTTGTTGAAAATCTAATGTAAGAAAAATGAGAGGATATGTTAAAGAAAGACATAATAACTAATAAAGAATAAAGTAGAGGGGGAAAAAAAAATGATGTATAAATTTAAATAAGTTATGTGTGTTGAACATCAAGTAAGTGTAGTATTAAGTTATTAATACCTATCTAACTACTTTAAACAATAGTATGTGATGTATTGACATAATTATTAAATATGCAATATAATCATGTAATTCTAAGAATATAATCAAAGAATTGTGTGAGTTTTCTTTTCTTTCTTTCATTTTTTCAAGTTTCATTTTTTTTTTTAAATTCAACTCACTTGTCATTTTAATGTGGACTAGTTTTAAAGACTAAATTAAAAGTAATTAACATTGGATATGAAGATCCATACGTAGGCTTGATCCTTGTGAAATACGATAAGAGAAGAGTATTTAAGTGTTCTGATTTAGAATAAGTATCGATATTCTTAACGTACAAAAGTTCATATCACAAGCTTCAATTAGTTCGAAATGTCATCAAGTATTAATATCAAAGTTGTTTCAACCAGTTTTATCCGGAACGGACACTAGCCAAAGTCCCGGCGTAAAATACGAACACACTGTCTCTTGATTTAGTTCATTTCGTTTTCGCAATCGTCTGTACAAGTTATTTAGTTGAATCGTAAGCAAAAGTTTATCTCCATGTTAAGAATTTAGCGATAGGGTTCAGTCTTCTGTGACACGTAATTTCGGTTGACGTATTAGAAAAGTGTCAGTGTTGATTACTCGATATCCGAAGGATTTCTAGATAGTGCGTCTGCGACGATATTGTCTGTCCCAGAAATGTACTCAATCGTAAAGTTGAATGGTTGAAGGAGAATAGCGAATCTGGTGAGCTTTGGACTTTTATGATTAGCCCGTCGTAGTGATGCTACGGCCCTCTGATCAGTTTGTACTACGAAAGGGGCTCCCAGTAGAAATTTCTCAAGTTTGGTTATCGCCCACACGACGGCTAAAAGTTCGCGGTCAACAGTAGAGTATTTCACTTCTGGTGGTTTGAGTTTCCGTGAGATGTAGAGGTTTGGGTGGAGGATATCGTCATGGTATTGGAGCAAACATGCGCCAATTCCGTAGTTACTCGCATCTGTACGAAGAATGAACTTTTTAGAAGCATCAGTTAGTCTCAAAATAGGTGGATTTGAAAATATATAAATTATTTGCCGAAAAATTCTGTCACATTCGTCAGTCCATGTCACCTTCACTGGCATGTCTTTCTTTAGTAATGAGGACAAGACAGCCGTGATGGATGACAAGTAAACCTATGCTGTATTGGGCTGAGCATAGTTAATACCAATAACGATATTACTGTTTCTTGTAGGCATGGTAAAACACAAATAAGACGAAAATACGAAGTGTTATTGTAGATAAGACAAAACAAGTGTCACTTAATAGACAAGCCTACAAGATCTAAGTCATACAAGAATAAATGACCAATAAAGAAAAGAAATGATGACTGACTAGTGCTGAGTCATCAAAGATGTGACGAACCGTGTTACCGTAACCTGTTATATACGTGACGCAGAATTAGGTACTAATTTCAATCTCAAAGAATGATTGTGAAAATAAACCCCATTGTCAAGCTCGATAACCTTTCGAGCATCTCTGTTGTTACGAAGTGTAACCAGAGCTTCACCATACCTGTTATTGGTAGGTGGTAACAGACGCACGAACCTAACGTCTGCCGTGCATTGAAAAAAATTGCCAAGTGTCTGCCATGTAGTACCTTGTGGCAGATTGCGAACTAATACGGTACGAGAATATGTACCCTTCCCAATATAAGTAGGACCATTGTCCCTAATATGAGAAAAAGATTGATGTGCAACGTGAGTTAATTGAGGTACCTTGCCATGTATGTCCCTCATATAAGTATTATTCTTTCCATAGACTGGAATAGTATGTTGGGCCTGAGTATAATGACCCTTACCCTGTAGTAATGTATTTGTAGCTGTCACGAAGTGGTTTTATGTTTATAGAGTGTGCCTGAATGAAAGCAAGACCCTAGTATGAGAAAGTCTGAGAAGATAGAATTTAGATGGAAAATGACATGCCTGTGGACAGGTGAGACTATTGGCTCAAGAGATAGACCCAGGATTTGAATCTCCCCCTGCCGCTTCGTGACTAAAAAAAAATGGCTATAGTCTCCCCACCTCTGACTGCCTTGAAACACAAGGAGATAAAGTGTATAATTACGACCACAAACACCACTATACAGACAACATAGAGTAAGTATAGTAAAGAATAGAAGCTGATCCAGTAAATAATATATGTATATATTTATTTACATACAAGAAAAAAACATAAAATGGCATCATACGTCATCAAGTCAGTCGATAGCGTGCACTGTTGCACGGCCTGGAAAACAAGTAACAATTAAATTGAGAGAAAAAAAAACCCCCAAATCACATTCACTCTTTCTGTCACCCTGCTGAGGAACAATAAAAATGGTTAGTGATTTAAACCAAATCTAATTTGGTGGGGCTGTCAACTTTTAGCCTCCACTCTCTAACACTAATAAATTTCTACTGTCTTAGTCCTGGTGACTCTTCCTCAACGAAACGCTACACAGCTTTCTACTTGTTAGGCGATATGCGCTGATAACTACACCACAAGAAATGCTAAAACTAATAGACTTGGTTTTACGAACGCAGACTCAGTGTCTATCCGTCCAATGGATACTGAACAGACCCTACTGGTCCTGTCTATTTTCTCCCTCCTTCTCTATCTTTCTCTCTTGATCTCAGTGTCTCTCTAACACTCGAGGGCTGATGATGCGGCGTCTCCGTTACGCTCTTCTCTTGATTTCTATCAGGACCTAGGTATGGTAACCCTGTCACCTGTTCCTGATTTTGGTGATGACGATGTTCGGATATCAAGCATGAGGGACTTGATTAACTGTAGACAAAAAAAACTTCTCTGCTGCTGAATAGCTTCCCTCTTTTAACCCGCTCCGGAGTTAGAGAAAAAAAAACCACAGCCTTGATTTCAGGCTGTACAAAATGAAACTAGTCTCCCGGCCACCTGCCGTTGCTAGAGACTATAATAGCGACGCTCTTGGCTGTATGATAATTAAACCTTGGTCCAGCTGAAGCATAGGGACTTCCCTGCCAGAGACCATAGGGAAATTTTCTTTTGCTCCTGACGATACTCGAGTACTCTGACCCTGAGATATGTCTTTTGCCGTGGATAATTTTATTTGACAAAATTATGCTCCCCACTGTTTCCGCCGTGACTCGCTGAAATTAAAAGAAACAGCGACTCATGTACACCCACTCTAAAATCGCTTATCTCTAACATATACGATACATAAAATAATTCTATACACGTGTCTCTTCATTCTCACTTCTTCTCCCCTTTCTCTCGTTCTTCACAACAATACATAAAATACCACTATCCCACGTGGCCTCTTCATCCCCCCTCCTTCTACTAAAATCTGCCAGGTAAAACAAACAATAGCCCAGACCCGTCTGACATGTTACATGGCCGTTACGCATGGCCGATCACGTGTTCAAACTTGACAAAATTAGGGAAATCCTTTTACCCATTAACACAGGAGTTTCCCCGGCTTACTCTTATTAAATTAAATCTCGCTATAGGAATAGTTTCCTCCCCTAAGCAGTATAATTCATTTACAACGTAAATCTGAACCCTCTGACAATATTTCTCACATTTTTAAGGCTCAGAAAAATTAACGAACACACCAGGGATTTCCCCATAAATTTACATTAGAAAATATACAGGAATAAATGGTGGTTTTACATAACATCCTACAAATATGGCACACGTGTTTCTCACAACTTCACACACTCCTATCTATTGCCAAAATCATAGAAAGAATAAGCACACTGTTGCATTACGTCGTTCTTCAAAAATAGTAATTAATGGCGCTATCGTTTATTTTAAAAACTGAAAAGTTAATCTTTACCTAAGGGCGAATTTCTCAAAGAACCCTCTAATGAATAAAACGATAATACGATAAAATCTTACATACCAATTCATCGCTGGTTTTTCCCACAGTGGAGAACGATAAATTACGTAGTCTGACGGCTGGCACTTATTTTTTCATAGAGACCGAATCCCCGTTTTCTGTCCCATTATATACAAGAGCAACCGCCCACGCGGATTTCCCTTCCTACGCAAATCCCGGACCAATGGGAGCGCTAGAAAAATTAGTACTATCAACCCACGCAAACCCCGCGTGCTTCCGGCCGCGTGCTTCCGGCCTCGTCATATCGCGTGCCGGAAATGGCGATTATTTCCGTAAACAACGAACTTTACGGGAATCGCGAAAAATCAGAAGAAAGTAAAACTGATGCTAGAATAAAATAAACCTACCAACCTAAAACGAACCCATTTAATTTATCTACTCAAAAAAAATACCAACCACGATATATATTCAAATGAGAAGAAATAAAATGGTGAAAAAGCGTGCCCGAAAATAGCGATTTCCGTAAACAACGGAAAATCGCGTGATCAGAAGAAAAAAAAACTGCTGAAAATTCAAAATAGAACCACAGAATCGGGCCTGTTTAAAAGTCAGAATTACAGTGTAGTGTCACATAAGTTCCCCCTTTCAAGTACGGGAACCGTGCTCAATCACTGAAATCTCTGTGGTTCATACTGGTCCGCATCTAGATCTACATCTCGATCTAATCACTGTCATAATTAGCATTATCATACAGGCCCATCTCCATATCCTTGAAAATCTCTGCAAGCACTGGATTTCGAGGGTCACGCCTGGTGATTTCCTCCTGGCGACTGCAACCTGACTGGTCGCCCTTCCTCCTCCCTCTCATGTGTTTCCTTCGCCCACGAATTTTCCTGGCGGCGCGTGGTAAATAATTATTACCAGCTGGTGCGACCTCCCAGTGTTTAGAAACAGATTGACTGGCTTGGCCAGGCATCGCCGTAACAGGGCGTAACTGTTTGCGGTTGACTGAAGAACCGTGCACATGTTCCTTCTTGTCAGTATTTCCCTCCCTTGAGAGATGTAATACCATCGGGGGCCTAATTCCCGACGACAAAGAAGATACTTCTGAAGTAAGAGGCGTCACCACTGTTTGACCTTAGGCTGAACAGGGCTGACAGGCGAATACGCCTCTGTAAATAACATTCCACTGTCTTTAGAGGCGTCTCTCCTCCTCATAGCAAGACAAGGATGTTTGAGCTCCCGTGGGGCTCCGTGAATTTGGGGCTTTCCCCTTTCACTTTGCTGGCCTGCAGTAGGCCCCCTTGCGTTAGCAAGGATCGGTGTGGTTGGGTTCCCCAAAACTAAGTAAGGGCTTCCCAGGATGAAATCATGTGCTGGCTGTGCCATCACAGCTGCCTTGATGGTGCCAGATACAAACTTGCATTTCACCTCAATATTGGCTACAGGCAACCGTTGTGAGATACCTCTTCTCAAAATGCCACCAATCTCAACTATTTCTCCTGTCCACTGACCTGGTTTCACCAAATGACGAGCGACGATGCTGGGGTATGTAAGCCCACTATCAAACAAACATGTAGTGGCTGTCCCATTCACTACCGCAGGTCCACTGTTAGAGAACAACTTCTCTGCCTGGACTGGTTCCCATTTATTCCCTTTAGTCCATCTCACCGGTCTTAAACAAGCTGCATGATGAGCTGGGGGTTTGTTCATACACCGAGATGTCCAGTGGGAAGTGGTTCTACAATTCTGACAATACCTCTCATGATCTCCTCTGTTCCTAGCGGGTTCCTGAGAGGTTGTTGTCGGTGCTCGGTTATGCTGCTGGGGGCGCAAGTTATAACCAAAATGAGGCTCCTTGCGAGAAGGCCCTGGTTGCTGATGAGCTGGGGAAGTAGCCGGCTGCGATGATGAAGCTCCTTTGTCTGGGGCTGGCAGGTCTGGGTTTTTCCGTTTCTGTCCCAGTACTTCGGCCTGTGCTGTCTGGTACCTTTCGGCGAACACGATAATCTGATCAAGTTGCTGGGCTCCCTGCTCCGCCAGATACCGCCTCAAGTCGGGGGACATGTTTGCCTTGACTTGTTCACACAGAACTAACTCCTCCAACCCTTCAAAAGTTTTCGCCAATCCTGACAGTTCCCTCCAGCGAGTAAGGTAATTTCTCACCCGCTCGGCAAACTGTGCGAAACTCTCTCCCTTCTCCGGCCTGCTCTCCCTGAACATGGTTTGGCATTTCCGGGGTGTCCACTGAAATCTTTGCAACAAAGCGTTTCGCAGTGCCTCAAAGTTGTTCTGGTCATCTAGGAGCATCTTGCTGTAGACTTCATACGCATGACCTTTCAAAAGATTGCGATAATTTCAGGCACCAAAGACTCTCATCCAACCCGTATGCCTTTGCCATCCGTTGAAATTCTCCAGGAACACGTCAATCTTTTCATTCCCATTAGGGAACGAGTCAAATGGGAAGCTCATGGCGGCCATCCGGGGTCCTCCGTTTCCTGAGGTGTCTGTCGCTCCTGCTCCGGGTGAATCGCCATTAGCTGAACTGCTCTCCGAAGCTCGGTACTGCAGTTCCAGAGAACGCAGGGCAAGTTCATGCTGTCTCTCTGCTGCCTTCTCTGCTGCTTGTCTCTCTGCTGCCTTCTCCTGGGCTTCCAATTTCCGAAGTTCCATCTCGGCCTGTCTCTCCGCTGCTTTTGCGGCGGCTATCCTTTCCTCTTTTGCTGCTTCTGCGGCAGCTGCCCTGTCCTCTTTCTCTTTCTCTCGCTGATTATGCCTATCAGTTTCCCTTATCAGGTAGGCCTTAGTCTTCTCCTTATCCATTCCCATATCCTGAGCAGATTCACGCCAGGCAGCTCGTAACTTGGCCATATCCGCCATCTTACCTGTAAACTGCTGTAAGTTCACAACTAACAGAAAATGACAGAAAGGAGAACAAAAGGAAGGAACTACCTGTTACGTATTATATAATACTCCCTCTTTAACCGCTGTTTCCAAAACCCGAACTCAGACTAGCGTCACGTCTGAAACAATAACCTGAAAAAAAATTTAGTTAAGAAGCTACCAAAAACTAAATTACCTTCCTGTTAAAGAAAAAATATGTCGGTATGCCATCAATTACCTCTTAGTCATATAAATCAAAAATACACAAAAAATCTACTAGACTGCAACCTGTGGAAAAACTTATACTGGATCAGTTCTAGTAGCTCAAGTCTAGGGGATATTTAAAGAAACTCTATTTTTCAGAACTTCCTAGAGACAATCTATGAATGTAGATCACAGAATTGATCTCAACAGAATGATCCACCGGACGATTGCCGCCCACTTGTCACGAAGTGGTTTTATGTTTATAGAGTGTGCCTGAATGAAAGCAAGACCCTAGTATGAGAAAGTCTGAGAAGATAGAATTTAGATGGAAAATGACATGCCTGTGGACAGGTGAGACTATTGGCTCAAGAGATAGACCCAGGATTTGAATCTCCCCCTGCCGCTTCGTGACTAAAAAAAAATGGCTATAGTCTCCCCACCTCTGACTGCCTTGAAACACAAGGAGATAAGGTGTATAATTACGACCACAAACACCACTATACAGACAACATAGAGTAAGTATAGTAAAGAATAGAAGCTGATCCAGTAAATAATATATGTATATATTTATTTACATACAAGAAAAAAAACATAAAATGGCATCATACGTCATCAAGTCAGTCGATAGCGTGCACTGTTGCACGGCCTGGAAAACAAGTAACAATTAAATTGAGAGAAAAAAAAACCCCCAAATCACATTCACTCTTTCTGTCACCCTGCTGAGGAACAATAAAAATGGTTAGTGATTTAAACCAAATCTAATTTGGTGGGGCTGTCAACTTTTAGCCTCCACTCTCTAACACTAATAAATTTCTACTGTCTTAGTCCTGGTGACTCTTCCTCAACGAAACGCTACACAGCTTTCTACTTGTTAGGCGATATGCGCTGATAACTACACCACAAGAAATGCTAAAACTAATAGACTTGGTTTTACGAACGCAGACTCAGTGTCTATCCGTCCAATGGATACTGAACAGACCCTACTGGTCCTGTCTATTTTCTCCCTCCTTCTCTATCTTTCTCTCTTGATCTCAGTGTCTCTCTAACACTCGAGGGCTGATGATGCGGCGTCTCCGTTACGCTCTTCTCTTGATTTCTATCAGGACCTAGGTATGGTAACCCTGTCACCTGTTCCTGATTTTGGTGATGACGATGTTCGGATATCAAGCATGAGGGACTTGATTAACTGTAGACAAAAAAACTTCTCTGCTGCTGAATAGCTTCCCTCTTTTAACCCGCTCCGGAGTTAGAGAAAAAAAAACCACAGCCTTGATTTCAGGCTGTACAAAATGAAACTAGTCTCCCGGCCACCTGCCGTTGCTAGAGACTATAATAGCGACGCCCCTGGCTGTATGATAATTAAACCTTGGTCCAGCTGAAGCATAGGGACTTCCCTGCCAGAGACCATAGGGAAATTTTCTTTTGCTCCTGACGATACTCGAGTACTCTGACCCTGAGATATGTCTTTTGCCGTGGATAATTTTATTTGACAAAATTATGCTCCCCACTGTTTCCGCCGTGACTCGCTGAAATTAAAAGAAACAGCGACTCATGTACACCCAGTCTAAAATCGCTTATCTCTAACATATACGATACATAAAATAATTCTATACACGTGTCTCTTCATTCTCACTTCTTCTCCCCTTTCTCTCGTTCTTCACAACAATACATAAAATACCACTATCCCACGTGGCCTCTTCATCCCCCCTCCTTCTACTAAAATCTGCCAGGTAAAACAAAACAATAGCCCCAGACTACGTCTGACATGTTACATGGCCGTTACGCATGGCCGATCACGTGTTCAAACTTGACAAAATTAGGGAAATCCTTTTACCCATTAACACAGGAGTTTCCCCGGCTTACTCTTATTAAATTAAATCTCGCTATAGGAATAGTTTCCTCCCCTAAGCAGTATAATTCATTTACAACGTAAATCTGAACCCTCTGACAATATTTCTCACATTTTTAAGGCTCAGAAAAATTAACGAACACACCAGGGATTTCCCCATAAAATTTACATTAGAAAATATACAGGAATAAATGGTGGTTTTACATAACATCCTACAAATATGGCACACGTGTTTCTCTCAACTCCACACACTCCTATCTATTGCCAAAATCATAGAAAGAATAAGCATACTGTTGCATTACGTCGTTCTTCAAAAAAAATTATTTAATGGCCCTATCGTTTATTAAAAAACTAAAAAGTAAACCTTTACTTAAGGCCAATTTCCTCAAAGACCCCTCTATTGAATAAAACGTAAATACGATAAAAATCTTACATACCAATTCATCGCTGGTTTTTTTCCCACAGTGGAGAACTATAAATTACGTAGTCTGACGGCTGGCACTTATTTTTTCATAGAGACCGAATCCCCGTTTTCTGTCCCATTATATACAAGAGCAACCGCCCACGCGGATTTCCCTTCCTACGCAAATCCCGGACCAATGGGAGCGCTAGAAAAATTAGTACTATCAACCCACGCAAACCCCGCGTGCTTCCGGCCGCGTGTTTTCGGCCTCGTCATATCGCGTGCCGGAAATGGCGATTATTTCCGTAAACAACGAACTTTACGGGAATCGCGAAAAATCAGAAGAAAGTAAAACTGATGCTAGAATAAAATAAACCTACCATCATAAACGAACCCATTTAATTTATCTACTCAAAAAAAAAACCAACCACGATATATATTCAAATGAGAAGAAATAAAATGGTGGAAAAGCGTGCCCGAAAATAGCGATTTCCGTAAACAACGGAAAATCGCGTGATCAGAAGAAAATAAAACTGGTGAAAATTCAAAATAGAACCACAGAATCGGGCCTGTTAAAAGTCAGAATTACAGTGTAGTGTCACATAAGTCCCCCCTTTCAAGTACGGGAACCGTGCTCAATCACTGAAATCTCTGGGTTTCATACTGGTCCGCATCTAGATCTACATCTCGATCTAATCACTGTCATAATTAGCATTTATCATACAGGCCCATCTCCATATCCTTGAAAATCTCTGCAAGCACTGGATTTCGAGGGTCACGCCTGGTGATTTCCTCCTGGCGACTGCAACCTGACTGGTCGCCCTTCCTCCTCCCTCTCATGTGTTTCCTTCGCCCACGAATTTTCCTGGCGGCGCGTGGTAAATAATTATTACCAGCTGGTGCGACCTCCCAGTGTTTAGAAACAGATTGACTGGCTTGGCCAGGCATCGCCGTAACAGGGCGTAACTGTTTGCGGTTGACTGAAGAACCGTGCACATGTTCCTTCTTGTCAGTATTTCCCTCCCTTGAGAGATGTAATACCATCGGGGGCCTAATTCCCGACGACAAAGAAGATACTTCTGAAGTAAGAGGCGTCACCACTGTTTGACCCTTAGGCTGAACAGGGCTGACAGGCGAATACGCCTCTGTAAATAACATTCCACTGTCTTTAGAGGCGTCTCTCCTCCTCATAGCAAGACAAGGATGTTTGAGCTCCCGTGGGGCTCCGTGAATTTGGGGCTTTCCCCTTTCACTTTGCTGGCCTGCAGTAGGCCCCCTTGCGTTAGCAAGGATCGGTGTGGTTGGGTTCCCCAAAACTAAGTAAGGGCTTCCCAGGTGTAGTGAAATTGACAGAGATACAACGGTAAAATCCCTCCAAAGATAACATTTAAGGATAAAAACATAATGCGTAGGCTGCTGATGTACATGATCGCCTAGACCGCGGGTCATCATCCTCCATAATAATTGACTTGCTAGACAGGAGGGGAACGGCGGATCAAAAAGAAAAAAAAATATGACTGGAAAGGCTAAGGAGACGCAATTGGGGGGGAAACGGAGAAAAGTCACGTTTCCCAAGTTGACATAAAAAGTAAGCAACTCCACAGAAGGGACCCTAGATATGTTACGCCACAGTCATTTATTGGACGCTTTTGCGATACCAAGCTTTTGATTTGAATGGAGCGGTAAAACGCAGATGTTAGGAATATTACAAAAATTAAAAAGTAATTTTTTCTTAATATTAATGTTAGGAATATAAAAATTAGCTGGCCGGATGGCCTATTCTGAGCAGTGAACTAAGATGGTCTTAATTTTACAAACGGATAGATAATATTGAAGATAATGACAAAAGACAGTGTAGTTCACATCATCGACAGACTGTGTTGAATAAAAAAGTGTCGCAATTTGCACACAAAAACACGACCTTGGACGCAGGTGTTCAAATTTACTTAGTATGGAGGAGAGGGTTTTTGAGCGGTAGCTGTGTCTAAATATAACTTTTAACGACAAAATTTTGGAGGGGAGAGAAAGGTTGGTTCAAAAATCAAGCACATTTTTTTTAGAAACACAAGTAGAGACGGACAGACTAACAGATAAACATCCATACTTGACTGAAGCATGACTGAAATGACTTTATGGTAGGAAATTTGAAATTTAAAATAAAAACCGAGGCAGTGATTGGCCACAGACAATCATATCATTAGCGCTCAGACGCGAAAGTGGGGCCATTCTTCAATAGTTGTTCAGTGATAGACACAGATTTTAAAGTGTGGTGATTCCAAATGAAAGCAAGTGAAATAAATTTAGGGACGCCATACTATAGCCAGCAGCTCAGCTGAGTTTTGCTAGCAATTCTGTGTTATTTATTCATAATCTGGTAAGATTGAAATTATTTCCTTATATATTTTGAATATTGTTTCATGTTCGAGTGATTTGATACTGCCATATCGAAATCTAGCCTTACAAACAAGTAGGGATTTGCTCTAGACCCCCCGCCCTAGTCAGGGTCTAGGGACCAACAATGTACATAAGCTCCAGCAAGGATTATGCAAGACAGATCAAGTGTTGAGAATAATGATACATATTACCTATCCTCTTTTAGGGCCGAAAACTAATAAACATTTTTCAGGATCTATAGTCTGGGAGGATCTATCTGATGTAAAACCACCATGGTAACTGTGCTGTTTGGTCAGAGAGATCTGACCTGTCTGTATGATGTGGTTGTTGTGTCACTGTTGTGTCCAGACGTGGGTAGAGAATAGATTTTGACACATGGCCCATACTTTGATTGCAGAGCTGCGAGTTTCTGTCGTCAACAAAGCAGTGTCTATTCAGTTGGTGACTTTACTCGAGTGTATCTGTACAGTATTTGTGACAGAGACCACCATTGTTGCCCGCCAGCACGGAGAGGTGGGACCACCTGATTTCAGCACCAGAGCGACAACCACCAGATGAGTGAGCCTCTGGTCTGCTGGACTTTCACCAACGCCCTTTAGTTACTAAGAACCCCATAAAGATTCCCACCATTTTCTGGACACTGTGTAGTCAATATAGACAGGTGTGATGAGGCCACCCCAACAGCACAAACAGTACTATCCTCCCAAGTAGATGAATACTAGAACATTTTAATAAAACTAACTAGTATAGTACATATATATGTACACTATTGCATTTATGATATAATATTCTATGCATTTCTTTTCATAATCTCTAAATCCTTTTAAGTTCTGGTCAACCTAAAAAATTGACACAGAACAAAATAAATGTAATATACTTATATCAAAAAAATTTTACACACGTGAGTTAGTTCAGTGTATTTTAACATTTATTAATATTATTAGTCTTGTTAATATCTGTGGGTATATTTATAATCCATTACACCACACTACATATCATAACCCTAGACACTTTACGTAGCCACATTCATTAAAAAAAAATTAAGTGTGAGGTCGTAGTGGTAGCAAGAAAGGCCTTCTGACAATTCACCACTACATTTTATCTCAGGAGCCTTCACAGCTGGCCTCATACAATTTACATTTAGTAATAACACCATCATACAATACCATCAAACACCACTACAATATTGGGGTCTTGTCCAGGGATAATTAGCCCAACAGTAAGATTAGGATCTCCTGGTGGGAGAAATAAGAGTAGGGAAATAAATTGTAAAATTCCCTTTAACATTAAAAGTGTCCCTGTAGATAAAAGTTGGTGAATCTTCACAGCCAGTAATAATTAATTAGTTAACTGGTTAGTTAGAATTAGTTAGACTATAGTCATAAGAAGTACTTAGTGTATTTACTGGTTAGAGATTTAGCTTGTATATTATTATATTGTCTAAAAAGTATGGCGGAGCTGGCAAAATTTAGATCAGCTGCTGTGCTCACCGCGAAGGAGATGGGAATGGATGGTCAAATTTTAATTCAATACGTAACGACTGAATGTGATAAATATATTGAAAGGGAAGATAGAAAGGTAGCTGAAGAGAAGAGGTTACAAATTGAGGCTGATAGAGAAATTAAGAGGCTGCAGATTGAGGCAGAAGAAAAACGACAGCAAAGGGAGGCAGCAGAAAAACGACAGCAAAGGGAGGCAGAAGAAAAAAGGTTGACTGCCGAAAGGGAGGCAGAAGATAGAAGGTTGCAGAGGGAGCACGAATTACGACTAAGGGAGCTGGAATTACAAGGCCCGGCCCCTGAAAATGGTGCCAGCCCTTTTGCCTCAGATGCTACGCCCAGTCTGGGAGCCTCAAACTCAGCTATGGGGTTTCATTTAGACCATTTTGTTGAGAAAGACGATGACATAGAGGGGTACCTAGGACGTTTTGAGTTATTAGCTACTACATATGGGTTAGAGAGAGAGAGGTGGAGTTTAAAGCTATCACAGGGATTGAGGGGTACTTCTTATGAAGTATTTGCTAAAATGAACAGGGAAGACCAAGACAATTATGACATGTTAAAGCAGGCTTTGTTATTAAGGTACGAGAAGAATGGTGAATTTTATCGTAAGAAATTTAGAAATGCCAAACTGTTGTCTGGGGAGACATACCACCAATTCTCTGCTAGACTAGAAACCTATTTGGAGAAATGGACGGCTCTGGGGAAGACCCAAGATCTTAAAGAAATGATCATGATTGAGCAATTGAGAGAGTCCATGGCTCCAGACATGAGAAAATTTCTCATGGAACAAGGTGCAGAGAAGTTGGGGGAAATTTTAAATGTTGCTGAGAGGTATCAGGCAGCTCAGGCAGAGGTAAGTGGTGCTAAGAAGAAGCACATAGACAATTTTAAAGCTCCACAGCAATTTAATAAATTTGATACTAGAGAGCAGGGAAATAAAGGTAGGACAAACTTTGAGCGGCCAAGAAATGACTATCGCGACAGAAACTCACAGTTCAATGACCAAAAGTTCAATGAAAGAAAACCGTTGAACCAAGGAAAAAGATGGTGTAAATGGTGCAAGAAGGATAACCATAACACCGAATTTTGTAGAAGGAAACCTTCAAACATTGCTGCAATGAAGTCGGGGACGCAAAGATTAAAGGTTAATCCTAAGGGACAACAGGAACCTTATCACCCCCCAGTTTGTGAGGATGTTATTTGTAATGGGGTCACCATAAGGTGCCTTTATGATACAGGTTTGGATTATGATTCAGTTGTGAAGTCTAGCCTAGTGGACCCAAGTCAGTATACCACAGAAACAGTGGAAATACAAGGGGCGACTAAGGACATACCACTCATGACACTTCCCATCGCAAGGATAACGGTGAAAACTCGCTATGTGGAAGGAGAAATCAGAGCAGCAGTGATAGATGAACCAATCTACCCTCTGATATTGGGGTGTAGATACGTCTTCTTGGGGAATCCCGAGAAACCTGTGATCATGGCGACAGTGCAGACCAGGTCACAGAAGAAGGAGGAAGAAGGTGAACCTATAAATGCTCATCCAGAGGAGATGAGGAAGGCGCAGGCTGAGGATAGGACACTCAAGCCCTGTTTTTAAAAAATTGCCCAAATGCCACACACCTCCGAGCAAGGGGGAATATTTCATGAAGAACAAACTCTTATACAGGAAGGCCGGAACTGGAACAAATGGTCACAACCAGCTGGTTCTTCCCACTTCATATAGAGATAAAGTGATGGAACTCGGGCATGCGATTCCCTTCAGTGGTCACATGGGGATCAGCGCCACAGGACAGCGTATAGCTTGTCATTACTTCTGGCCAGGGATAACGGAGGATATAAAAAGATATGTCAAATCCTGCCCAGAATGTCAAAGGGTAGCTCCAAAGCACTGGACTGCTCCTGCAACTCTAGGGGAAATGCCCATAGTGGGAACACCTTTTGAGAGGGTTGCAGTGGATATTGTAGGACCTCTCACTCGGACCAAGAGGAGGAACAGTTACATCCTTACTCTGGTGGACACTTGTTCTATGTGGGGAGAGGCGGTAGCCCTGCCATCAATTGATTCAAAACATGTAGCAGAGGCACTACTTACAATATTTACCCGATTAGGATTCCCACATCAAATCTTGACGGATAATGGATCTCAGTTCAAGGGGAAACTAACGGAAGAAGTTTTTAAGCTATTTCAAGCCAGGCACTTTCATTGTAGTCCGTACCATCCACAAGGGAACGGCCAGGTAGAGAGGTTCAATGGGACTCTCATTTCTATCCTGAGAAAGCTGGCACACGAAAAAACCGGATCTGTGGGATCAATTCCTGCCCGCCGCATTGTTTGCGTACCGGGAGGTACCACATAGTTCAACCGGGATGGCTCCCGCAACTCTGCTATTTGGGAGGCCAATAAAAGGTCCTTTAGAAGCTTTATTAAGGACCTGGACAGATGAGAAGGCGGAAGAGACTGTTACCTCATCGTATCAATATGTGAACGAACTGACCACTCGTTTGAAAGCTGGATGGAAACTGGCAAATGATAATTTGAAACAAGCCAGGAAGAAACATGCAGCATATTTTAATAGGAAGGCAAAGGACAGGGAACTGGCAGTCGGAGAGAAGGTGCTGCTTCTACTACCCGGAAGCCAGAATAAATTACAAATTGGTTGGCAAGGTCCATATACGGTTCTAGAGAAGGTGTCTAGAACAAACTATAAAATTGACAAAAAGGGGAAGGAAAAAAGTTTATCATGTAAACCTGTTAAAGAAGTATCTGGACAGACCACTCCAGGAAAGCACCCCTTTATTGACCTTGGCTATTGCAACCCAGATGCAAAAGGAACCACTCACCTCACATGAATACCCATTACATCCTTGTGAAACAGCAGCACAGGTAAAAGTCAGTAAGCACCTGACTAAAAACCAGAGGGAGAGAGTTCAACAAGTTCTGGAGGAACATACAGATGTATTAACAGATAAACCAGGCCATACAAATTTGCTACAGTATGACATGAAACTGGTAGACTCAAACCCAATCTGTATGAGAGCCTATTCTATTCCGTTCGCGAAGGAGAAGGCATTGAAGGAAGAAATAGAGTATTTGTTGAAGGAGGGGATTATTTCGCACAGTGAATCATCTTTTAGTTCTAGTGTCGTTTTGTTGAGAAAACCGTCTGGGGAACACAGACTGTGCATAGATTACAGGAAACTGAATGCTGTCACAGAAGGACAAGTGGATCCATTACCAGACACAAAACAGTTATTTGCCAGACTGAACAAGGCAAAATACTTTTCAAAGGTGGATCTTAGTAAAGGCTATTACCAGATCCCAGTGAAGCCTGAAGTGAGACCTTATTTGGCTTTTAGCACTTCGGATGGACATTATGAATTCAATATGCTACCATTCGGACTGAAAAATGCTCCGAGTGTGTTTTCAAGGATGATGCGAAAATTGTTGGATCCCCTGAATAACCCATGTATCACAAATTTCATGGATGATATTCTCGTCGCCACCGAGACATTTGCAGAACACATTGAAGCTCTGGAGATGTTGTTTGATAGACTTCGGGAGGCAAACTTAACTGCTAGGCCCACAAAATGTTGTATTGGATGCAAAGAGTTGGAATTCTTGGGACACACTGTATATCAGGGTAATATGACCCCTGATCCTAAGAACTTGGAAAAAACTGCAGAGAGCACCTAGGCCGCAAACAAAAAAGGACGTGCGATCATTTGTGTCGTTATGCGGATTTTATCAGAAATACATCAAGAATTTTAACGCTATATGTGCTCCTCTGACTGATTTGACTCGCAAGGGACTTCCAGATAAAATTATTTGGACTGCACAATGTGAACTAGCGTTCCAAGAGTTAAAGGAAAAACTCACTAGCAAGCCTATTCTCAAACTGCCTGATTTGACACAGGACTTTGTCTTAAGAACCGATGCAAGTAATGTAGGACTCGGAGGGGCTTTGTTGCAAAGATCATCTTCACCTGATGGGGAACTGAAACCAGTCGCTTATGCAAGCCGCAAATTGAATAAGGCGGAACAAGGATACTCCACAAGCGAAAAAGAATGTTTAGCATTAATCTGGGCAATAAAGAAGTTTCAAATCTATCTGTATGGTAGGACATTTGTGGTGGAGACGGACCATCAGCCTCTCGTGTTCTTGTCTCAGGCTAAGCATGAAAACGCAAGATTGCTGAGGTGGTCTTTATTGCTTCAACCTTATCAGTTTAGTATCCAATATATCCCAGGCAAATTGAATGTCGGTGCAGATTTCCTCAGTCGGCACCCCTGTGATCAAAATTAGAGTAGTGGCAGACGTGAGGAGTAATTTTACCTATGTGTATCGCTGGTTTTGGAACTTGCCATAGGCATGTTTTCAAGTGGGGAGATGTGTAGTGAAATTGACAGAGATACAACGGTAAAATCCCTCCAAAGATAACATTTAAGGATAAAAACATAATGCGTAGGCTGCTGATGTACATGATCGCCTAGACCGCGGGTCATCATCCTCCATAATAATTGACTTGCTAGACAGGAGGGGAACGGCGGATCAAAAAGAAAAAAAATATGACTGGAAAGGCTAAGGAGACGCAATTGGGGGGGAAACGGAGAAAAGTCACGTTTCCCAAGTTGACATAAAAAGTAAGCAACTCCACAGAAGGGACCCTAGATATGTTACGCCACAGTCATTTATTGGACGCTTTTGCGATACCAAGCTTTTGATTTGAATGGAGCGGTAAAACGCAGATGTTAGGAATATTACAAAAATTAAAAAGTAATTTTTTCTTAATATTAATGTTAGGAATATAAAAATTAGCTGGCCGGATGGCCTATTCTGAGCAGTGAACTAAGATGGTCTTAATTTTACAAACGGATAGATAATATTGAAGATAATGACAAAAGACAGTGTAGTTCACATCATCGACAGACTGTGTTGAATAAAAAAGTGTCGCAATTTGCACACAAAAACACGACCTTGGACGCAGGTGTTCAAATTTACTTAGTATGGAGGAGAGGGTTTTTGAGCGGTAGCTGTGTCTAAATATAACTTTTAACGACAAAATTTTGGAGGGGAGAGAAAGGTTGGTTCAAAAATCAAGCACATTTTTTTTAGAAACACAAGTAGAGACGGACAGACTAACAGATAAACATCCATACTTGACTGAAGCATGACTGAAATGACTTTATGGTAGGAAATTTGAAATTTAAAATAAACCGAGGCAGTGATTGGCCACAGACAATCATATCATTAGCGCTCAGACGCGAAAGTGGGGCCATTCTTCAATAGTTGTTCAGTGATAGACACAGATTTTAAAGTGTGGTGATTCCATATGAAAGCAAGTGAAATAAATTTAGGGACGCCATACTATAGCCAGCAGCTCAGCTGAGTTTTGCTAGCAATTCTGTGTTATTTATTCATAATCTGGTAAGATTGAAATTATTTCCTTATATATATTTTGAATATTGTTTCATGTTCGAGTGATTTGATACTGCCATATCGAAATCTAGCCTTACAAACAAGTAGGGATTTGCTCTAGACCCCCCGCCCTAGTCAGGGTCTAGGGACCAACAATGTACATAAGCTCCAGCAAGGATTATGCAAGACAGATCAAGTGTTGAGAATAATGATACATATTACCTATCCTCTTTTAGGGCCGAAAACTAATAAACATTTTTCAGGATCTATAGTCTGGGAGGATCTATCTGATGTAAAACCACCATGGTAAATGTGCTGTTTGGTCAGAGAGATCTGACCTGTCTGTATGATGTGGTTGTTGTGTCACTGTTGTGTCCAGACGTGGGTAGAGAATAGATTTTGACACATGGCCCATACTTTGATTGCAGAGCTGCGAGTTTCTGTCGTCAACAAAGCAGTGTCTATTCAGTTGGTGACTTTACTCGAGTGTATCTGTACAGTATTTGTGACAGAGACCACCATTGTTGCCCGCCAGCACGGAGAGGTGGGACCACCTGATTTCAGCACCAGAGCGACAACCACCAGATGAGTGAGCCTCTGGTCTGCTGGACTTTCACCAACGCCCTTTAGTTACTAAGAACCCCATAAAGATTCCCACCATTTTCTGGACACTGTGTAGTCAATATAGACAGGTGTGATGAGGCCACCCCAACAGCACAAACAGTACTATCCTCCCAAGTAGATGAATACTAGAACATTTTAATAAAACTAACTAGTATAGTACATATATATGTACACTATTGCATTTATGATATAATATTCTATGCATTTCTTTTCATAATCTCTAAATCCTTTTAAGTTCTGGTCAACCTAAAAAATTGACACAGAACACAATAAATGTAATATACTTATATCAAAAAAATTTTACACACGTGAGTTAGTTCAGTGTATTTTAACATTTATTAATATTATTAGTCTTGTTAATATCTGTGGGTATATTTATAATCCATTACACCACACTACATATCATAACCCTAGACACTTTACGTAGCCACATTCATTAAAAAAAATTAAGTGTGAGGTCGTAGTGGTAGCAAGAAAGGCCTTCTGACAATTCACCACTACATTTTATCTCAGGAGCCTTCACAGCTGGCCTCATACAATTTACATTTAGTAATAACACCATCATACAATACCATCAAACACCACTACACCAGGATGAAATCATGTGCTGGCTGTGCCATCACAGCTGCCTTGATGGTGCCAGACACAAACTTGCATTTCACCTCAATATTGGCTACAGGCAACCGTTGTGAGATACCTCTTCTCAAAATGCCACCAATCTCAACTATTTCTCCTGTCCACTGACCTGGTTTCACCAAATGACGAGCGACGATGCTGGGGTATGTAAGCCCACTATCAAAACAAACATGTAGTGGCTGTCCCATTCACTACCGCAGGTCCACTGTTAGAGAACAACTTCTCTGCCTGGACTGGTTCCCATTTATTCCCTTTAGTCCATCTCACCGGTCTTAAACAAGCTGCATGATGAGCTGGGGGTTTGTTCATACACCGAGATGTCCAGTGGGAAGTGGTTCTACAATTCTGACAATACCTCTCATGATCTCCTCTGTTCCTAGCGGGTTCCTGAGAGGTTGTTGTCGGTGCTCGGTTATGCTGCTGGGGGGCGCAAGTTATAACCAAAATGAGGCTCCTTGCGAGAAGGCCCTGGTTGCTGATGAGCTGGGGAAGTAGCCGGCTGCGATGATGAAGCTCCTTTGTCTGGGGCTGGCAGGTCTGGGTTTTTCCGTTTCTGTCCCAGTACTTCGGCCTGTGCTGTCTGGTACCTTTCGGCGAACACGATAATCTGATCAAGTTGCTGGGCTCCCTGCTCCGCCAGATACCGCCTCAAGTCGGGGGACATGTTTGCCTTGACTTGTTCACACAGAACTAACTCCTCCAACCCTTCAAAAGTTTTCGCCAATCCTGACAGTTCCCTCCAGCGAGTAAGGTAATTTCTCACCCGCTCGGCAAACTGTGCGAAACTCTCTCCCTTCTCCGGCCTGCTCTCCCTGAACATGGTTTGGCATTTCCGGGGTGTCCACTGAAATCTTTGCAACAAAGCGTTTCGCAGTGCCTCAAAGTTGTTCTGGTCATCTAGGAGCATCTTGCTGTAGACTTCATACGCATGACCTTTCAAAGATTGCGATAATTTCAGGCACCAAAGACTCTCATCCAACCCGTATGCCTTTGCCATCCGTTGAAATTTTTCTAAAAACACGTCAATCTTTTCATTCCCATTAGGGAACGAGTCAAATGGGAAGCTCATGGCGGCCATCCGGGGTCCTCCGTTTCCTGAGGTGTCTGTCGCTCCTGCTCCAGGTGAATCGCCATTAGCTGAACTGCTCTCCGAAGCTCGGTACTGCAGTTCCAGAGAACGCAGGGCAAGTTCATGCTGTCTCTCTGCTGCCTTCTCTGCTGCTTGTCTCTCTGCTGCCTTCTCCTGGGCTTCCAATTTCCGAAGTTCCATCTCGGCCTGTCTCTCCGCTGCTTTTGCGGCGGCTATCCTTTCCTCTTTTGCTGCTTCTGCGGCAGCTGCCCTGTCCTCTTTCTCTTTCTCTCGCTGATTATGCCTATCAGTTTCCCTTATCAGGTAGGCCTTAGTCTCCTCCTTATCCATTCCCATATCCTGAGCAGATTCACGCCAGGCAGCTCGTAACTTGGCCATATCCGCCATCTTACCTGTAAACTGCTGTAAGTTCACAACTAACAGAAAATGACAGAAAGGAGAACAAAAGGAAGGAACTACCTGTTACGTATTATATAATACTCCCTCTTTAACCGCTGTTCCAAAACCCGAACTCAGACTAGCGTCAAGTCTGAACAATAACCTGAGAAAAAAATTTAGTTAAGAAGCTACCAAAAAACTAAATTACCTTCCTGTTAAAGAAAAATATGTCGGTATGCCATCAATTACCTCTTAGTCATATAAATCAAAAATACCACAAAAATCTACTAGACTGCAACCTGTGGAAAAACTTATACTGGATCAGTTCTAGTAGCTCAAGTCTAGGGGATATTTAAAGAAACTCTATTTTTCAGAACTTCCTAGAGACAATCTATGAATGTAGATCACAGAATTGATCTCAACAGAATGATCCACCGGACGATTGCCGCCCACTTGTCACGAAGTGGCTTTATGTTTATAGAGTGTGCCTGAATGAAAGCAAGACCCTAGTATGAGAAAGTCTGAGAAGATAGAATTTAGATGGAAAATGACATGCCTGTGGACAGGTGAGACTATTGGCTCAAGAGATAGACCCAGGATTTGAATCTCCCCCTGCCGCTTCGTGACTAAAAAAAAATGGCTATAGTCTCCCCACCTCTGACTGCCTTGAAACACAAGGAGATAAGGTGTATAATTACGACCACAAACACCACTATACAGACAACATAGAGTAAGTATAGTAAAGAATAGAAGCTGATCCAGTAAATAATATATGTATATATTTATTTACATACAAGAAAAAAACATAAAATGGCATTACGTCATCAAGTCAGTCGATAGCGTGCACTGTTGCACGGCCTGCAAAATACCAAGTAACAATTAAATTTAGAGCCTCTAAAAAAAAAAAACCCCAAATCACATTCACTCTTTCTGTCACCCTGCTGAGGAACAATAAAAATGGTTAGTGATTTAAACCAAATCTAATTTGGTGGGGCTGTCAACTTTTAGCCTCCACTCTCTAACACTAATAAATTTCTACTGTCTTAGTCCTGGTGACTCTTCCTCAACGAAACGCTACACAGCTTTCTACTTGTTAGGCGATATGCGCTGATAACTACACCACAAGAAATGCTAAAACTAATAGACTTGGTTTTACGAACGCAGACTCAGTGTCTATCCGTCCAATGGATACTGAACAGACCCTACTGGTCCTGTCTATTTTCTCCCTCCTTCTCTATCTTTCTCTCTTGATCTCAGTGTCTCTCTAACACTCGAGGGCTGATGATGCGGCGTCTCCGTTACGCTCTTCTCTTGATTTCTATCAGGACCTAGGTATGGTAACCCTGTCACCTGTTCCTGATTTTGGTGATGACGATGTTCGGATATCAAGCATGAGGGACTTGATTAACTGTAGACAAAAAAAACTTCTCTGCTGCTGAATAGCTTCCCTCTTTTAACCCGCTCCGGAGTTAGAGAAAAAAAAACCACAGCCTTGATTTCAGGCTGTACAAAATGAAACTAGTCTCCCGGCCACCTGCCGTTGCTAGAGACTATAATAGCGACGCTCTTGGCTGTATGATAATTAAACCTTGGTCCAGCTGAAGCATAGGGACTTCCCTGCCAGAGACCATAGGGAAATTTTCTTTTGCTCCTGACGATACTCGAGTACTCTGACCCTGAGATATGTCTTTTGCCGTGGATAATTTTATTTGACAAAATTATGCTCCCCACTGTTTCCGCCGTGACTCGCTGAAATTAAAAGAAACAGCGACTCATGTACACCCAGTCTAAAATCGCTTATCTCTAACATATACGATACATAAAATAATTCTATACACGTGTCTCTTCATTCTCACTTCTTCTCCCCTTTCTCTCGTTCTTCACAACAATACATAAAATACCACTATCCCACGTGGCCTCTTCATCCCCCCTCCTTCTACTAAAATCTGCCAGGTAAAACAAACAATAGCCCAGACCCTCTGACATGTTACATGGCCGTTACGCATGGCCGATCACGTGTTCAAACTTGACAAAATTAGGGAAATCCTTTTACCCATTAACACAGGAGTTTTCCCCGGCTTACTCTTATTAAATTAAATCTCGCTATAGGAATAGTTTCCTCCCCTAAGCAGTATAATTCATTTACTCTGTATATCTGACCCCTCTGACAATATTTCTCACATTTTTACGGCTCAGAAAAATTAACGAACACACCAGGGATTTCCCCATAAATTTACATTAGAAAATATACAGGAATAAATGGTGGTTTTACATAACATCCTACAAATATGGCACACGTGTTTCTCACAACTTCACACACGGTCACTCCTATCAATTGACAAAATCATAGAAAGAATAAGCACACTGTTGCATTTACGCTCGTTCTTCAAAAAATAGTAATTAATGGCGCTATCGTTTATTTTAAAAACTGAAAAGTTAATCTTTACCTAAGGGCGAATTTCTCAAAGAACCCTCTAATGAATAAAACGATAATACGATAAAATCTTACATACCAATTCATCGCTGGTTTTTCCCACAGTGGAGAACGATAAATTACGTAGTCTGACGGCTGGCACTTATTTTTTCATAGAGACCGAATCCCCGTTTTCTGTCCCATTATATACAAGAGCAACCGCCCACGCGGATTTCCCTTCCTACGCAAATCCCGGACCAATGGGAGCGCTAGAAAAATTAGTACTATCAACCCACGCAAACCCCGCGTGCTTCCGGCCGCGTGTTTCCGGCCTCGTCATATCGCGTGCCGGAAATGGCGATTATTTCCGTAAACAACGAACTTTACGGGAATTGCGAAAAATCAGAAGAAAGTAAAAACTGATGCTAGAATAAAATAAACCTACCATCATAAACGAACCCATTTAATTTATCTACTCAAAAAAAAATACCAACCACGATATATATTCAAATGAGAAGAAATAAAATGGTGGAAAAGCGTGCCCGAAAATAGCGATTTCCGTAAACAACGGAAAATCGCGTGATCAGAAGAAAATAAAACTGGTGAAAATTCAAAATAGAACCACAGAATCGGGCCTGTTAAAAGTCAGAATTACAGTGTAGTGTCACAGTAGCACGTGTAGTCGTAGAAGGATCACAAGAAAGACCTACATTCTTTTGTTTAAATGTGCTGGTATTAATTTTATTAGGTATCTTTTCGTTATTATTAACTCCAACATTATTTTTCACCATCTTATTCTTCTTAGTACTCTTCTTTGTAATGTCGACATCATCAACAATTTTCTTTGGATCAGTTGTAGCCTGATCCTGTCTCCAACATCTGTTTTCCGAATTGGCAGTAGTATCCTGACGAAGAAAAGTATATCTCCCTCGAAATGATCTTCTAATCACCACTGGGTGTATTGACACCTTAGTATCAGTTTTCGTACTTGAGTCATGTCGTAAAGTACGATTATTCCCTTTATTGTTCATCAATATTTTTTTACCTGCCAGTACGTCTAGTAGACAATCAATCCTCATTCTTAGTTTATTATTTTCAGAAGTTAGGAATGTAATCTCCTGCCTCTGCTTCTTATTTAACTTATCTAAGTTAAATGTTATCTGCTTCTCACTAGATAGTAAGGAATCAAATGTGTTCACTGCTGTAGCAAGATCGTAAATTTGTTGTTGTGTCTCATTTTCTAATTCTGCATATGTATCTTTCTCCTTCAGGAGTAACGCTTCTAATGTTGTCACCCTGTTATCAATGAGAGAATCATCAGTCATGGTGGAAACAGAAACACTAAATACCCGATTCTGTATTCCCCCTCTTCGTTTTCTGATTGCACTTCATCCATTAATTCCCTACAAGTCTCATTACATCCATGGGAATTAACCATAAGTGTCTTATTATATTCACGCAATAATGCCAAGTCCTGCGTGACAGATTTCCCGTTACCTGTATGGTCATTCAGTATCATTTTCACTGAAGTTACATCGTCATCACACTTTTGTTCCTGTCTAAGACAAAAGTCATAAATTTTATCATTATATGAATGACATACATCCAAAATATTATTGTTATCAAATGAATATACTCCCAATTTCCCATTTTTTTATATCAATCTTTGTCTTCACACCCCTGTTTAAACAGAATTGCTTATATTGTTCCGCATCATCGTAAATGGAAACCTAACTGTATATTCATCAGTGAGAATCAATTCACATTGAATGGCCTGGTCTGCATGACTATCGGCTCTTAACGCAGTATCAATCTTATTATCCGATGTTTTCTTTACTTTCTGAATTAATTGCAAACTAGCTACTTCTGACATAAGTTCTTGAATCTTAGCGCACTGTGTGTGAGTTTCCAGCTTTAAGGCTGCGGCATTATCTTGCAAATTTTTCAATTTTAAGTTTGTCAGCCTCGAGTTCCAACGATTTATTGGTTTCCATTGTGGATTCTAACGAGGTCCTAGAATTTGCAAGCTCCACTTCCAATATTCTCAATTTCGAATTGTCATTATTGCTCTGACGTTTTAGTAAATTCGCCTCATTTCGCAAGTCATTTATAGATTTTTCTTGACTGGCAATAATCTCCAATAATTCTTCTTCTCTTTTCTCATCAATGGTTTCTAAACTTGTCATTCCTTTCTGCTTATTCCATGTGTTGTGCGTTTGTTGATTATAATCATTGTCGCCTAGAATAGCATTATGAATGTTATTCATTATGAAACCATGTTGGACGTGTACGTACCGTTCCACAAAAGTACGAAACACTCCACCTAGTAAGTCTGCTATGTCCCTAGCTATAATCATATGTGGGACAGAATGAAAATTAACATCCACAAAATCTGATAAATCGGATGCCGTACGATATAAAAATTTATCTAATACCAAATCTTCAAGGTCTGGGCCCTGAAAACCACCATTCCTACTTTCTTGGAGGAGATCCCCCAACATAGACCCTATATACGACGTAGAAGTTTTATCTACTTTTTTAACATTGACAAAATTGTCTTGAACCGCTATGTTGTTTTGAGTATCGGCCTGTACCCTTGAGACATTATGTAAGTCAGTAGTATGCTTTATATTCTGTAAATTCTGGAATTTGAACTCTTCTAAACAATGTAGCAATTTCTCATCCTGAATTACCCCTTCTTGGGTATTATCTTTTAATATCAATAATGAACCCTCAGATTTAAGCGTATGACTCTGAGACTTATGTGTACAATCTGTACTTAAAATGGAATTAACACTATCCAACTTACTATCTACATTTTTCACCTCTCCTATCTCCTCATTTACATCCACCAAATTCTGTTGTATTTTATTCTCTAATTCATGTATCCTCTTCTGTAGCTCCTCTAATTTTGCCTGACGTTCTTCTTCTAAAACCTCAATACGACTTATTTCTGCTTCAACTTCTTCATCACTAAACCTCAAATTATTCATAGCCGAATGTATCCTAATATATGATCTTAAATGGTTACCTTTCATACCAAGTTCCCGTCCGTCCACTATAAGTTGCTCTAAAGTTAACATGGTAAATATATATATCTATGACTCTCTTAGTCTATCAACTCATAGATGCAATAAAGTATGGTTAATCAATATAATCAACCACAATATTATTGAACTTAATCTGGGAATGTTCAATTTAATTAATTGTAATATTATTTAACTATTATTTGTAAATTCCATACATAGACATACTATGTTGGGAAAATATTACATATATACTCGTTAATATATCATAAATAGTTATGATATTTATCTATTTAGGGTGCTGAGTTACTATCATGCACCTAATAATTAATGGTATTATTCCTCAAGTATTATATCATTCAATCAGTGATATGTGCTAAGTAAATCATTTAGTACTGGAAAAATGTACTAAATAATATACACTATGTCTCAAATAATATGCAGGACAGGAGGAGAGCTAAAAAGTCAAATTATTTTATAAATATATATATTATTTATAATTATGCCTTAATCATGACTATAAAGTGCATCGCCCATTTCTTGGACTACCACTGCAACTTGGTGCAAAGTCCCTAATTCTCCTTTAAAAGTCATAAATTTTTAATTATATTCATATACATCTTATTAAGCAAGAAAATTATAGTATTAATATTAAATTATGAACAGGATGAAATGAAAACAGACAATACAATGGGTTAACCAAGGATAAAAAAACAATATTACTACGAGATCAAGACATTTCTACAATAAAAATTGCTATTATGAAACCAAATCTACTAACCGGAAATATAGAGCAGGGTGGAAGGTTAAACTGAATATAGATGTTAAATCTGTATACACAAAAATTAATGACGCAAACAATGGACTCATTGACGGTTATACAAAAAAAAAAAATGAACTGAATAATAGCAAGATCAGAAAAAAACATGATAGATTACCAACATTGTTACAGAACTAAACTAAAATTTAAAATGGAAAATTTAAAACTGAATACAATAAAATACAACGATTATTTCACAGAACTAGACATCTAACATATTAATGTGAATTAAATGCAATCCCCGAACGAAACAAGCCCCGGAATGTCGTCGACGCGTTTGCTCGCGAAAAATGCAATTTAGTTCACGGCCCTAAAGAACATTCAGAATGAATATCGGCAATACTTAGAGCCATATTTATTCATTCCGAATCACCGCTCCAACCTCCCCACGAATTAGGCACCAGCACAAACAATGAAAACAGATATAAAGCACCACATATTCAAACATATAGAATGGACCATGCCTGCAAATGTGAACTAGACTCAGTAATGTTTCTTCTCAATGACAACAGTCACGAAATGAGACTTATCTTTTAACCCGTAGAGTCCGTATGCGATCTTCACCCAACGGGACTAGACTAGTGTTTATAGGACGTTTTGTTTTGCTCCTTGTTGGCAAATAATGTCTTTTCAATCATTTGGTCTATCGAGAAGTTGTATTCTTCAATGAAACAGTAGGTGAGCTGGCTTCGTCCTTCGAATCGTTGCTTGTACACAGAATATTGGTGACGTCACTGATTTGCATAGTTTACACAAGCCACGGTCATGTTCGGACTGTCATGTGACTTGAATTGTTTCTTGTTTAATGAAACAGTCTATCATTTTGTAAATAAGAAAATGTTTTTTTTCGTATTCGTTCTTATTTTCGCTCCCTATCGCTGGCCAACCATTTGTGGGCGGTTTTTATTTCTAGTTGTGGCAGTTTACGCCTCTTCTTGTTTGTGGCGTAAGGGCCCAACGTTTTCTCGTTGCAAGGTTGGGTGGTTATTTAATGCGGGGAGAGTTAGTCAATCATGATCATTATAGAGCATCGTGCTGATAGATGGTTAATTTCGCAAGTGGTGGTTGGTGTAAAGCTTTGTATCCATTATATACTGGACGGTTTAAACTTCTGATATTCAATAATTGGATAAGTCCTTCATGCGTCCACATGTATTTATTACATAGAAGATTATAGGAACAATATTTCAAACAATGGTTGTCATGAAGCATAAATATATATAACGTACTGTTTTCCTTTCCTTGAATTATGATTTATCTTCAATTCAGTCTTGTCAAATAACAAATAGACAGAACGACATAACTGTATGCACGGTGCTGGTGATCCCGCGACCGACAGTGAGATTATGCGTTCGTCAATAATTATAAAAATCTATCTCGACTTAGTTTATTTCACTTTACTAACCTGTAGCATTCTTCTTCCAAATCATAACATTGGACTGACCCATGTTCCATCATTAATTATAATACAATCTGTGTGGCACTCCATGCCCGTCACTGCATGAATACAAGGGACACGTTTTTTTTCTTATCCGTTCGACGGTCATACAAGAAAGGGGTGTGGTAACCTAGTCACGGTGCGTGACATACCAACGCACACACGTCATAATCAATCGTATTGTGTATCGCGTACACTAAAACTAACAATTATTTACATTATATTAAACGTGGACCCACCTCAGTAATCTTATGCTGCAAACCTCTAGCCATACCATGCCCAATAAAATACCGTACACAGAGATCATCATTTTTACTTGGGAGTTTATCTACTACACCTATATATCCTAATTGTAACCCATCAAGGGTTTTGAAACGGGATTACTTTTTCTTCTAAAGAAAAAGAAAAAAAAAAAAAAAAAAAGAAAAAAAACAACGTTAAGTCCTGTGTTCCCGCGATAATCGGGACAGATATTGACATTAACAAAATGTTAAGAACCCTAGCCATCAGTACACCGCATTTGGAATTCAACATTAGGAACACTCCTTTCCCTGCTGTTCCAAAATTGTAATTTAGAATAAGATGATTTAGTCTTTCGCTATTACCGGTACCATTTTTAAATCTCTTTCTTTTAAATCCCTGGTAAACTTATAAAGAAAAAAAAGAGAATGAAAGAAAAGAAAAAAAAATAAAAAAAAAAAAATACAAAATAAAAAAAAGAAAGAAAGATAGAGAGAGAGAAAAAACAAGAAAGAAACAGAAACTGAGCACGAAGTGTAGTCCACAATAGACAACATCGTATAATAATATTTGATTTTGAATTTAAAAAACCCCCCACCTGGATTCATAATTCAAAATTGAAATCGACATTGTGCACTAAACTGCAAACATGGTTTTTTTTTTTTTGTAAATTATAAAAACAAGCATCCTGCTATAACCAACAGAGGCCACGCACTTGGTAAAATGGTTGAAAAGAGAGCCTCTAAGAAGAAACGTAGCGAACACCAAGGTAAAAAGAAAATGATCGCAGTGTATCTGTTCCAGTGACCCGAAGTGCCACTGGGCTTATATTCATTTCCATTGATGAATTTCCTTCTTCATCTATAGTTACAAGCTAAAAGACGTACTTAATACATCTTCTATAACCTCTAAATGCGTCCTTGTCGGCCGTCCAACTGTTTTCGTATTTCTAACCATTTATGCTGCATTGATTTTGCTTCTTGTTGTAATTTTCTTAAGAGAAAACATGAGCGGATTGATGGTGTTACTCTTAAGAAAAATGAAAGAGGACTGCGGTTAAGTGGTCGGAGGAAACTAAAAATGAACTGAGCGCCTTACTAGAACAAGTACAACTATTTACACTGCGAGCACCACAAGCTTACTCGTGGAAAAAAAAATGAAAAGGAAGCTAGAGCCCCAGAATGGGAACGTTGGAAAAATAGATTAAAATTAATACAACCCTGAAATCGGTGGGGGCGGAAATTAGTGCGGCAAATTGTACCATTTACATGGCGTTTACCTGGTGTTGACATGCACTGCAGGGCAGGTCTCAACGTCTAGACCCATCTAGGCAGGGGGAGCTGTAGAAGTGGCGCTGTGTAGGGACGTTGAACAATCCCTGGAAAGTGTTCCAGAAAACAGATTAACAGTTACTTTATCTCTGCATAATGTGGAGATCCCCCCCCTTTGAAATGGCGTGAAATTCACGAGATATGATGCCCACGTGCTTCTTCCTCCTAGACTTGGGATCATAAGTTGAATGAACCTTTAAATGCAATCGAAGCTGGGAGAAAATGAAGCCCCATGAATATCAACTTGACGCGTCTCGGAATGACAGAAAAGCCACAGGAAAAGCCTACAGTCTACAGTGTAGATAATACCAAGGAGTCTACCAGCTTGGCATTGGCCTCAAAAGAGCAAGACGTTAAACAAGCAACAATAAATCTATTTTGGTCATTAATCTTTCTGCTAACAACAATGTATTCCAGCTTTTTGTGTTCTTTATAACACACACCGAAAAGTGAGCTGCTTTCGTCGACATGAGGTGTTGTTGGATAATACAAATCACTCTAAAATGGGGGGGGGGGGGGGGGATGGTGTGGGGGGGGTGGGGGGGGGGGGGGGGGGGGGGGGGTAATTGAATAAGGGGGGGGGGGGGGGTGGGGAGACTTAAAGGAATAATATTTGTCTTATTATAAAAGTAAAAAAAGGGGGAGAAGTGTTTGTATAAATTTATAAAGTTGAGAGATAATTATTGATTTTGTTTGTAGAC
>JAMPIV010000765.1:5000-15238 GCA_024509875.1 Oreohelix idahoensis
CCTTCTCCTTCTTTTTCCTCCTCTCCCCCCTTTCCTCTCCCCCCCCCCCCCCTTTTCCCCCCCCCCTCCTCCCCCCCTCTCCTCCTTCCCCTCCTCCCCTTCCCCCCCTCTCCCCTTTCTTTCCTCCCCTCTCCTCCCCCCTCCCCCTCCCCCACCCCCCCCCCTCCCCCCCCCCCCCCCCCCCTTCCCCCCCCCCCCCCTCCCCCCCCCTCCCCCTCCCCCCCCTCCCCCTCCCTCTCCCCCCCCCTTCCCCCCCCCCCCCCCCCCCCTCCCCCCCCTCCTTCTTCCCCCCCCCCCCTCCCCCCCCCCCGTCCGTTTTTTTCTCCCTCCTCTCCCCCTCCCCCCCCCCCTCCCCCCCTCCCTCCCCCTCCCCCTCCCTCTCCCCCCATCTCTCTCTCTCCCTCCCCCCCCCCCCCTCCCCCCCCCTCCCCCCCTCTCCCCCCCCCCCCCTCTCCCCCCCCCCCCCCCCCCCCCCCTCCCTCCCCCCCCCCCCCCCCCCCCCCCCTCCTCTACCCCCTCCTTTCCCCCCCCTCCCCCTCCTCCCCCCCTCTACGCCTCCCCTCCCCCTCCCCCTCCCCCCCCTCCCCTTCATCCTCCCCCCCTTTCTTCCCCCCCCCTCGCCCCCCCCCCCCCTCTTTCCCCTCCCCTCCCCCTCTTCCCCCTCCCCCTCAATCTCCCCCCTCCCCTCTCCCCCCCCCCTCTTCCCCCCCCCCCCTCCCCCCTCCTCCTCCTCCCCCTCCCCCCCCCCCCCCTCCCTCCCTCCCCCTCCCCCCCCCTCTCTTTTCCCCCCCCCCCCCCCCCCCCCCCCCCCCCCCCCTTCCTCCCTCCCCCCCCCCCCTCCCCCTTCTTCCCCCCCCCTCCCCCCCCCCCCCCCTCCCCCCCCTCCTCCTCCCCCCCCCCCTCTTTCCCCCCTCTCCTCCCCCTCCTCCCTCCCCCCCCCCCCCCCCCCCCCCCTTCTCCCCCCCCCTTTCCCCCCCCCCCCCCCCCTCCCCCTCCCCCCCCCCCCCCCCCCCCTCCTCCCCCCCCCCCCCCCCCCCCCCCCTCCCCCCTCCCCCTTCCTTTCCCCCCTCCCTTTTCCCCCCTTCCCCCCCCCCTTTCCTTCCTCCCCCTCTTCTCCCCCCCCCCCCCCCCTCTTTCCCCCCCCCCCCCCCCTCGTTCCCCCCCCCCCCCCCTCTTTCCCCCCTTCCCCCCCCCCCCCCCCCCCCCCCTTCCCCCCCCCCTCCCCCCCTCTTTTTAAACCCACCCCCCCCCCCCCCCTCCCCTCTCTCCCCCTCCCCCCCCCCCCCCTCCTCCCCTCTTCTCTCCTCCTCCCCCCCCCTCCTCCCCTTTCCCCCTTTCTTTCCCCTTCCTCCTCCCCTCCCCCCCCTCTTCTCCCCCCCTCTTCTTTTTCCCTCCTTCTTTCCCCCTCCCCCCTCGTCCTCCCCCCCCCTCCCCTCCCCCCCCCCCCCCCCCCCCCCCCCCCCCCCCCCTCCCCCCCCCCCTCCCCCCCCCCCCCCCCTCCCCTCCCCCTCTCCCCTCTTCCCCCCCCCCCCCCTCCCCCCCTCCCTCCCCCCCTCCCTCCAACCCTCCCTCCCACCCCCCCCCCCCCTTTCCCCCCCCCCCCTCCCCCCCTCCCCCCCCCCCCCCCCTCCCTCTCCTCTCCCCCCCTTTCCTTCCCCCCCTCCCCCCTCTTCCCCCCTCCTCCTCCCCTCCCCCCCCCCCCCCTCCCCTCCTCTTTCTCCTCCTCCTCCTTCCTCCTTCCCCCCCCCCTTCTTCACCGCCCCAGACCCCATCCACCATTCCCCCCCCACCCAACTCCACCCATCCCCTTCATACTCCATCCCTTCTTTCCCCTCCCTTTCCCCACCCCCCTTTCTCCTCCTCATCACTTCTCCCTCCCCCCCCCCCACTTTAAGCCTAACCCCCCTCTCCCCCTTTCGGCTTTCTCCCCGTCGCCCCCCCCCCCCTGATTTCCCCCCGCTAACCCACCCCCTCCCACTCTCCCCCCAAATTTCCGCCCCCCCCCCCCCTGTTCCTTCCACCTCCTTAACCCCCGTTTGTCTCCCCAGTTAAACCCCCCCTCCTTTTTTAATTTCCCCTTGTTTCCCTCAAAATCAAATATAAAAATTATTGTTGCCCTGCATACTTTTAACCCCCCCCATCCTTAACTATTCAGTAACCTAATTTCACCCAAAAACAAAAAAAGATTTTTTTTTGTTTTTTTGACACTTAACCCCTGCCTCATCCACTCTCCTTATTTTTTTTTAAAAAACAGCTAAAATCCTATGTGGGTCTAACTCTATTTTTTAAAATAACTATTTAATAATTAAATATAAAAATATAAAAAATTTATTAAAAAAAAACCCCCCCGACTCCTACCCCCCCTTTAAATATATAAAAGTTTTACCCCTGACTCGCCAGCCCTCGTTAACATAATTCCATTTTTCCACCTTCCTCCCAATTTCTCTTTGGCTTTTGCTTTTGACATACTATTGGACTTTTGATATGTGGCATCCTTCTTTAAACTCTTCCTATTTGCAATATTATTTATCCTTATTTCTTTTTTCGTGTTTTTATTCCACCTTTGGGAGGGGGGGGGGGGGGGGCCGATCAAACGTTCCCTTCTTCCAACCGCACTCCCTTTTTTTTCTTCAACCCACATTGTTATAACTAGGAATTTTTGTTTTTTGTGTTTTTTTTTTTTTGTTCAACTTGTTTTTTTTTATGGCTTGGCTGTTTTACCAGTCATTTTATTCGTTTTGGAAACATTTTCAATTTTTTTCACACCCGTTTCTTGTTGTTTGCGGGGGGGGGGGGGGGGGGGTTTGCCACTCCCCTCACCCCTCCCCTATTACTCCATTTCGAAAAAACCCTATAATTTTGAGGGGGGCAGGGGGGGGTCCCAGGCTCCATCCAAGCCGGGCTATTCATTTCTCTGAGCCCCACCCCCCTCCCCACAAACCACCTTCTTCACCCTTACTACAGATCAGTCCCCGGGGGGCAGCCATGTTCCACCCTACCGCCTCCCCCCACTACAATCCCCCTTACCGGGGGGGGTTCCCGTATCCCCATTCCACACAGACACCCCATCCCCCCTCTCCCCCCCACCCCTCCTCAGCCACGTTCCGACCCTCGCTCTTCCTCTCCACTCCCCTCACGCCCCCGTTCCTCCTTCCTCCCCCCCCCCCTTCCCCCCCCAGACCTCCCCCCCTCCCTCCTTCCCCCCCCCCTACCCTTCCCCTCCCTCCCCCTCCCCCCCCCTTATTCCCTTACTGTTTTCTTTCCAACCCCCCTCCCCCCCCTTCCCCTCCACACCCTTCCCTTCCCCCCCCCAGTCCATTTTTCTTTCCACCTCCCCCCCCGAATCCCCTTTCCCTCCCCCCCCCTTCTTCTCAGGGATAACTCCTTTCCTCCCAACCGGTTGTTTCCTGTCCCCCCTATCACCCACCTATCTCCCTGGGCCTCCCCTCCCCCCCCACAATTCCCCACCCTTCCCAGCCGCCCACATCGCTTTTCCAAGCTTTTTCCCCCTTCCCCCCCCATCCCCACCCCATTCTACCCATCCTATTTTTTCTTCCTCCCCTTCTGTGTGTTTTTTTTTTTTTTTTACTTCACCCCTCACCTCCCTTCCCTTTCTTACGCCCCTTGTTTAATTTCATTTCCCCCCGGTGCACATCCTCCCCCCCCCCCCTTTAATTTGCCCATAACTCCCCCCCCCACCTTACACACTTACTTATAATCGATAAACTTAAACCCCCCCCAGTCCCAATCACCCTTTATTTTTTCCTCCCCCCTACTCTGCCCTTCTAATTTCTCCCCCCCCCCCCCCCCTACTCACTCCCCCCCATAATCCCAACCCCCCCCCTGCAGCTTATTTTTCCCCCCTAAAGTACCCTTTTTTTTTACTTGCTTCTCATTCCTAATTCCCCCCCTTGACCTTGTGCATCCCTCCCCCCCCCCACCTTTTTTCTTGGCCTCTTCAACAACGGGCCTATTACATTCCCCCTAGATCAGTAGCTAACCCCTCCCCCCCCCCCCCCCCCTGCTCCCACACCCTTTAATACCCTTTTTCCGAATCAAACGGCCCTCAAAAAAATTACCCCTCTCCTCCCCCCAAGCCCCCAGGGGTCTTTCCCCCCTACCACCTCTGCTTCCCTTTCCTTTACCCCCACTTTCCTTCCCCTCAGTTTTTTGCTAAAATCCCCCCCCCCCCCTAAACTCCCACCCCATATTTCCTCCAATTTTCTCCCCGCCCTCCTTTGTCCGCCACTCCCCTCCCTCCCCCCTCCCTTCCCACCCCCATCCCCCCCCCACCCCCCTTACCCCCCCCCCTCCCTACCCAACTTTTTTCCTTTTTCCCCCTTTTTTTCTAACTGGTATGCCAGCTATATTTTATTTCCCCGTCCCTTCACGCACCCAACTCGCTCCGTGCCTTCTTCGGTACCTTCCCCCCCCTCTCCTATTTTCAGTCTCTTCTCCTCACCTTTTGCATATTGTCCTTCCTTATCAACCCCTCCTATACTTTCCCCCCCCTTCCCGCCCCCCCCTTTCCCTTTTTTTCCCCTTACACCCCTATCCCTCCCCCCCTCCCCCCTTCTCGTTTTCTTTTCTTTTCGTCCCCATGCCCTTTTTGGTTTTCTAGAGGTATCCCTGCCACCTTCCTTTTTCTACTGAGCCCCTTAAAAGGGTCACCCCCCCCTGCCCCTTCCCATCTCCTCCTCCCTAAAAGAAAAATCCCCCCCTCCCCTACACCTTTTAATTCACCTTCCTTACCTCTCAAACCTTCCCGTGTCACTTCCCCTCTATTAACTCCATCCCTCCCCCTTCTCTTCCTTCTAGGTTCCTCCACCCCCCACTCTTGTTTCCCCTACTCTTCCTTCCTCACGTTTAATTCTGATACTTATCCTTCCTCTCACCGCCTCCAATCTCCTAATCATTACTTCTTAGGCTCTGAGACCAAAAGTAACCTCCCCACTCTAAAATAATTATTTATCCCGCCCGTGCCCCTTTTAGAATTCGACCTCAACCGCTCTTTCCTCTATTAGCCCTTTTAAATTTAAATGCGCGTCTTCCCCCAAGAACTCTCCTACTCACTCTTCGCTCCATTTCTAAACACCTCCTATCTTTCCGAAGAATCATATACGGGCTCCTCTCCCCCCTTATACCCTCCGCCCCGCCGTCCCTCCCTAAAACCATTACATTCACCTGGTACATTCCCCGTCTCCCCCCCCCTCAAGTGCACCATTTTCGTACTCCCTCCAATCACTTTTCCCCCTTCCAAATATATAAATTCCCCTTTACAGACTTACAATTTCTCAATCTCCCACGCCCCCTTAAGCTATTAATCGTATTCCTGATCTACCTCATATCCCCTTAACCCAAGCCTCCTTTGATCTAAAGATAATCCATACACCCAAGACCCCTCCAATCATCCAACCACTGTACGCCCCTTATGTCTCAGACCAACTCCCCTTATCACTCCGACCGTTCCCCGACTCCCTCCTCTCATTACCACCGCCCCCCCCCCGCCCCACCCCCCTACTGTTCCCCCCTTTATGCGGGGATCCCCCTTAATTTTCACCTAGCCGTCCAGCCCCCTAGCTCTTCATGTTCCGGCACAGAACTATCCCCTCCCTTCAATTCCCCTATTTCACTCAGCCCCTGAGGAGTACCTTCCCCTAGTTTTTTTAGGCCTTCTTTTTTTTTTAGACGCTTAGCACTCCCCCCACCCGCCACGCCGCTCCTTTAATTTCGCTAATCCACAGGCCCCCACTATTAACTCACCTGATCCCCTCTGGACTCCAAATCGATATATCATTCCATAACACTAAATATCTATAATCCCACGCCTTCACTTCCCCCTCCCGAATCGCCCTGACTTAAACTCAGAGCTTATCTGTATATGACCCCAACCTGCTTGCCCACTGTAATCCCCCATTCACCCCCAATCCCCCGGCCCCCCACACTACCCTTCGCCACTTTTCCCTTTCACGCCCGACCCCTAAACTCCTCCAGATCGCCAATACCCCCCCCTACTCTATTCCCTCCATTTCTCCCCTAGTCCCTATTCCATCCCTCTACTTATCTAGATTTACAAACCCCTCCTCGAGCCCCGCCCCTCTCCCCCCACCCGCCTACCATGACCCCCTAGCTTATCTTCCCCTCTTTAACCCCGCTCAAATTCCTACCGCCACCTTAATGTTTCTAATCCACTTTCTACCCAATCAATCTTGTTTCTCCCATAAAGACCCCCCCTCAACTATACTCCATCTTTCCCTCCTCTGCCTCCCGCCCCTACCCTCTGAGCCCCTGAGCGACTCTCCTACAAACCACCCACGCCATTTGTTCTCACCCTCCCTCCCATCACCCTTCCTTCCCCCCCCGGATCCCCAGAAGCAACCCTTCAGCTTTCTCAAAAACCTACCCAGACCTAAAGCCTCCTCCCCCGACCTTTTTTCCGAACAGCCTACCCCCTTCCTTCTCCCCAAGGTAACCCCTTTCTACACTACAACCTCCTGAGTCGCGACGCCTCCTTCCTTCTCCAACCCCTTCTCCCTTCGGATCCCACGCGCCGCGTTGAGCGTTTGCTAGCTCCGCACCCTCTGGTCGCCGTTGACCCTTTTCGCCGCCTATCCTCCATTCTACCACCCGCCACCCTCCAACCTCCGGGGTCGGGCTTACAAAACTCCTAACAATTACCGCAGCCACCTTTAGTGATGCGAGCCTCTTCTCATTTCCCCCAGCCTATTCATCCCCCCTCCCCTTGCCCCCCCCCACCGCCAACCCTATCCCTTTATCCTCCAATTCACCTATCCCTCCAAATACTCCCCCCCCCTCTTCTCCTCCCATCTTCCCCCTCTTTCTGTTCCCCCCTTTCAAACGCATTGGACCCTTATTACCTCCTGAGCTCCCCCAACTGCTGAAAAAACCCCCCCCCCCCCCGACCCCCTTCCCCCTCTACACAAACGCTCCATCCGCTCCTCCCCACTACTAGGCCCCCCTATCCTACCTCGTCCCCCACTCTACACTTCCCCTTCTCACTTCTATGCAGAGAACGCTCTCCCTGGAATGAACCCCTAGTCTTGTCTCCAGCCTCCCCCCCGTAGCCTCCCAGTTCACTCCCAACATTTCTCTAAGAGCTCACCCACCACCCCTTACCTCCTTTGTATTCCTTTCCCTCCCACGCCCCCTTACTCCCTCCCTCCCCCCCCACCCTTCCTTCTCCCTAAAAACGCTTTGCTTCCCGTCCTGACTCCAACTGTCCTTTCCACTTTTCCCCACATCCGCCACCCAACAATTTTTCGTAAAATCTTCCTCCCCCTCATTTTCCCAAACCGTTCTCTCCTCCCCTTCTTTTTTTCCTTTCTTACTTTCTCTCCTATCCTGGACATTCTTGATCACTCACCTTTCTCCTCTAGCTTCCCCTACCAAATCTACTCTCTCATCTTACTACCTCATTCCTCCATTCTCCTTCCTCGTCCCTCCTCATCCAATCATCACTCCTACTCATTTTCCTCTCTCAACCCACATCCTATTTATTCTCCGATGTCACCTCCACCTCTACCACCCCTCTTCTTCCCTCACATTTTCTGGTTCTTAGTTCTCCTGTTGATAATTTTCTGATTTGAACAATTCTCTAAATCACCCCACCCTATTTATTATCTTTGTCTCTAGATCTTTTCCCTTTCTCTGCTAAGATCAATACCATTCAAATTAAAAATGTCCCTTTCTTCTTTTGTTCTCTGCTTACTTTTTTATCTTATTTTGGTCCATAAAAACTCCTCTTTTCTCTTTCACTAATATCTTGCCCCACTCGCTCCCACAAAAAACAGCTCCTCTTCCCCCTCTTCCATTCCTTCTCTCTCATTCGACAACTTATTCGCCCCAATACGCCAAATATACCCCCCCCTCCCTCAAACCTCACCTCTCACTGTTCCCTCCCTGTTATTTCTTCACCCCCCCCCCCCCCCTAGAAGTTTCATCCCCCCCATGTTTCAGTGTACATCCCCCATCATGCACTCCACCACTTACCCCTATTTGGTGGTTCCTCCTTTCCCTTTTTTTCTTCTCCCCATTACCTTATCCATCTTCCCCTTCTACACCTTCTCCTTCCTATTTCTCCATTCTTCCCCCTTGTCACATCCCATTTCCCCCCTCCAAAAACCCCCCCACCAATCCTCCCTCCATCCCTTCTTATATAAATTAATTCCCACCTCAGCATCGCCCCTCCCTATACCATACTCCCCTACATCTCCTATCTCCCCTTTTCAAACGTACCCCTCCGCCTCCCCCCCCACACCCTACCACCCACTCTTCCCCCCCAATCTCTCCTCCACATATCCATCTTCAACTTTCTTCTTTTTTTTTTCTGATCAGTCAAAATTTTCCCCCTTTTTTCCAATATCCAAATATGGATCTTAGCTCCAACTCTTGCATCTACTTTGGAGTAATACTCTTTACTAAACAACTAAACTCTTCTTTAGGTGTTTTTTCATCACACTATTCACATAAATGACTGATGTGTCTTAACCAAAAGCCCTCTCTACTCCCCCGTAGAACTTCATTCCTTCTTATTTCCCCCCACCCCACGTTTCCCGTCCCCTTTTCTTAACAAAAACTCAATACTTTACTTCTACTTCTTCTTCTAATTTACATGTTGTTATCTTTTTTAGCCATTCTTGAGTTTATAAATGCATCCTAACATTTCATTGCAGTTAGATTTTATCGCATTAATTGCCATGTCTCAATCTCTTCTCTTCTTTAATTGTGGCGCTAAAGTTACTGTATTCTCAACTCCTCTCTTCTCAGTACCTCCTTATTTTGCTATGTTGCTTATTCTCCTGTCTTTATTTCCTTCAAATACTAAAGCTACTCGTGCCTTCAATCATGCTCGAGCTTTCCACACATAACACACCATCAAAAACACCACACAACAACATATCAACACATTAATCCCCTTTCAAATCCAAAGAGGTAAGTACTAGCTTTCATTTTCATCTTCAATAAAGCTCAAAAATCATAATCAAATAACGTTTCATCATTAGGCTCTTCATTGAACCTCAAAATTCAACCTTTCATCCTCCCCTCTTCCAGAATCCTCACCTTTAGCACTTTTACCATTCATTCCTCACCCATAGTTTTTGTCATTAAAAAAAATTACTCTATCACAACCTATGACTCAACGGCTTCTTTTTTCCTCCTTCCCTCCTTCTCCTCCTCCCTCTTTCATTTTCCCCCTCCCTCCTCCTTCTCCTCCCCTTCCTTTCCCCTCCCCTCTCTCCCCCTTCTTCTCCCTCCCTTCCTCCTTCCTTCCCCTCTTTCCTTCCCTTCCCTCCCTTCTCCTCCTCCCCTCTTTTTCCCTCTTCTTCTCTTTTCTTCCCTTCCCCTTTCCTCCTCCTTCCCCCCCTCCCTCCCCTCCTTTTCCCTCCTCCTCTTCCTCTCTACTCCCTTCCCTTTCTCCCCCCTCCTCTCTCCTCCTCCCTCCCTTTTTCCCTCCCTTTCTTCTCCCCCCTACCCTCCTCTATCCCCCCTCTTCCTCTCTCCTCTCCCTCTCCTCTTCTCTCTCCCTTTTCTCCTTTTCTCCTTCCCTCCTTCCCCCTCCTACCCCTTCCTCTCCCCCCTTCTTACCCCCCCCTCCCCCCTCCCCTTCCTCCTCCCTCCTCTTTCCTCCCTCCTTCCTCCTCCCCCCTTCTTCCCTCCTATTCCCCTCCTCCTCCCCCTCCCCTTCTTCCTCTTCCTCCTTCTTTTCATCTTTTCCTCCCCCTTTTTTCCCCTCCCTCTTCCCCCTTTCCTCCCCTCCTCCTTCCTCCCCCCTCTCCCTCCCCTCCCCCCCCCCTTCCTCTCCCCTCCCCTCCTCCTTCCCCTCTCTCCCTCCCTTCTTCTCTCCTTCTCTCTCCTCCCCCTTCCCCCCCCCTCCCCTCCTCCTCTCCCCCTCCCCTCCTTCCCCTTTCCTCCCCCTCCCCTTTTCCCCTACCCCCTCCTCCCCTTCCTCTCCCCTCCTCCTCCCCCCCCCCCCTTCTCTCCTCCTTCCTCCTCCCCTCCCTCCTCCTCCTCCCCCCCTCCTCCCCCCCCTCCCCTTCCCTTCCTCCCCCCCCCTCCTCTTTCTCTCCTCCTTCTACCTTCCCTCTCCTCTCCCCCCCCTCCCTCCCCCCCCTCCTCTCCTCCCCTCCCCCCCCCCCTCCTTCCTCTCCCCCTTTCCCCCTCCTCCCCTTTCCTCCCTTCCCCTCCTCTCCCCCCTCCTCCCATACTCTTCCCTCCGA
>JAMPIV010000766.1:0-53637 GCA_024509875.1 Oreohelix idahoensis
CTGGTCACCCCCCCCCCCCCCCCCCCACAACATCTCGATGCTGGACCTAGTATGATGAAGTTTCTAACACTCGACTCCCCTACGTCAGTATCTGCTATGCGGTTACCTTACCTCTACCTTTATACTTCAGGACCCCCCGTGTAGTTCTCGGGGGTCTCTGAAGAAAGAATAGCCCTACTGTAGCCTGAGGTATATTGTCTTCATTCATCTTCTTTATAACCCTCCACTCCCAAAGGAGCATAGGACTTCAACAAACACATGCCAAGTCCTCCTGTCACGTGCCATCATCTCAAGTTCTTTCCACGTTCTCCTCATCATTTTCACCTCTGATTCCAGCTCTCTTCTTCATGTGCTTCTTGGTCTACCTCTGCCTGTCTTGCCCTGGGGGTTCCAGAACAAAGCACCCATTTATGAAAGTCTGTAGCTTTTTGGTTGTTGTCTTTGTTGTTCTCCATGTCTCAGAGCCATACAATAGGACTGACTTCACATTTGAGTTGAAGATTCTTATTTTCGTGTTGGATCCGATTTCTCTTGATCTCCATATATTTCCCAATGCAATGAAAGCTCCTCTTGCTTTTTGTATTCTTAGTTTGATATCGCTGTCTGTCCCTCCAACTTTGTCTATATTTCTGCCAAGATGTGTGTACGACTCTACATCTTGTATTGGTGTTTCTTTTACAGACTTTCATAAACGGGTGCTTGCGTAGAATAGAGGGATTAAAATGGTATGACAAGGTTACCAACGTGGAACTGATGACAAGAACTAGTCAAGTGCCAGTGGAACAAGAGATGAGAAGAAGACGATGGCGATGGATAGGACACACACTGAGGAAACCTGGTGATAGCATTACAAGGCAGTCCTGTTCTGGAACCCCCAGGGCAAGAGAGACAGGGGTAGACCAAGAAGCACACGGAGAAGAGAGCTGGAAACAGAGGTGAAAATGATGAGGAGAACATGGAAAGAACTTGAGATGATGGCACGTGACAGGAGGACTTGGCATGTGTTTGTTGAAGGCCTATGCTCCTTTGGGAGTGGAGGGTTATGAATGAATGGGACTGGCAACCTTGTTATGCAAAATAGATTGCTACAGAAACCACTTTGCGGAAGAACCTAAATGAGTCGTTGCATCCAAGGTTGCCACTCAAGTTCTAGAGATAAACCCAGATTTTCTTCCCAAAACAAACCCAGAAATACCCAGATTATTTTATGCCTCAAATACACGGGATATACAATGCTTACACAATCTTTTAGTGCAACTTTAGCACAAATAAGTTGTGTGCTACCAATTTTTATTTATTTCTTCATTTTTATTTTATTTTATATTACCAAAAATTCACAATTACGTATATAAAAATGATTTTATCAACACCCCAATATATGAACTCTTGAAAATGAGATATTTTAACAGTTACATACTTAATTTAGTTGCATTAACAAAATGTTCCTCAAATCGAATATAAAATGTTAGTTGTAATTTGTTACTGTTGAAAATTGTCACTTGTCAGCGACTTGGCATCCATTCTCGACAATTTCTCCTTCGTCAAGATCATATGCATGAATTGACAAAGTGGAATCTTGATTGTGGAGCAATTTTGTCTTGGAGACAGGGCTCTTTTAGTTTGAGGAAAAACTTGCTAATGTTCAGAGTTTGACTTTTGGCTTCGAAGTTTTTGATGTGCTTCTGATTGCTTTTATGTGTCAATAAAGCTGTTTTGTTGACATTAGTTAATGTACAGGAACAGACCATACAAATCGCAGCATAGCGATTGCCAGAGTCCGGCTTTATCCAGTCCTTCAGTTCGCTGTATGTTAGCCATTCCTCACAAAAAGCCTGCTGATACCATGGCTTCGCTTTTTTATGGGGTGGCGTGTGTGTCGCCATGCTGCTAATACTACCTAGCGTACCTTCATCATCGCTCATTTAATAATCTTAATTTTTATAATTTTTTGACCAAAAAAAACAACATGCTGTTTATCTGCTTAAGTCTAAAATTTAAAAATAATACTTTAAAACACATTGCAAAAATGACTGAGTATTGTAGATGACAGCCATTAGCAGAATAACAGGAAATAGATAGCTGATGTAAACGAGTGCAAAATACAACGTCATTGATGTGGTTAAAAACAAGAATTAAATTTAAGTGGAATAAAAAATATATAGCACATAATTTTTTACATTTAATAGGAGGGTTTGGTTTTCTTCCATTCACAGAAACGGAAATAAGAGAACAGAGTGAAGAGGAAAGAGATGTCGCTTCCCGACAGATATACACGAGCGGCGGAGAAAGAAAAAAAAATGAGAAAACGGTTCCAGAGGAAATACAGTATAATGTATAATGCTCAGTGCACAGAATATACATTGTATCTGCAAATTGTCAAATATACCTAGATTAATGCAGATTTGGAGAAAAAAAATACCCAAATACCCAGACAGAAGCCAAAAAAACCAAGATCTAGTAAAAAATACCCAGCTGTGGCAACACTGGTTGCATCCTTACTGCCAAGGGACCAGCTAGAGTGGTGTCAACAGTGAGGTTGAGGTTAATATAAAAATAAAGATCGAGTAGGAAAAGCTGATTTAGAAAATGTGCGTACGGCGGTTACGCACTATTAGACTTTACTCAATGGGAGATAAAATTATAAGTTCTTGATTTTAGGACAAAGGGAGCTATCTTTTATAGCGTGCATGCTTCCTAAGGAGTGCAAAAAAATGATGATCAATCATAAAAATTTATCACAAAAATATTTTTAATTGAGGGCACTGTAAGTTAAAAAGATGAAGAAAGAAGTATAAATTTCATATTGTCAGACGCACTCCCAATCACGCACAACTGGACGTCATAAATATAAGCGAAAAGTGAGACGGCATGCGTTTGTGTGAACATGATCTACCAGCAAGGGCGCTTAACAACAAGGTACATACATCACCACTTTCGTTTCAGTTCCCTTTGGAGCAAGGAGCCACAACCGCAGCTGCCCCCTTGCAGGAGGCTTGCACAAAACATTCACAAGGTCTTGTAGTGTATGTTTCTGTTCTTCTTCTTCTTTGATCCTTAGCCGCCGACCGTTGAAGCAATCAGTGGCCATCACGCCTAGTGGCGTCTTTTAGGGCAACAACAAATTGATTCCACTTTGCTCGGTCGGTGGTCATCCTTCGTACAGTGCCCAAACTCTGGTTCATTCTTTGCATCTCAGCCTCCACAGTCCTCCGCCAGGTTGTTTTTGGTCGGCCTCTCTGTCGTTTTCCTTCAGGGGTCCAAAGCATAGTTGTCCTTGTGATGGCATCGGGGTCTCTTCTGAGGACATGGCCAACCAAGCTCCAGCGTCTGCCAGCTATGATGGTGTGCATGTCCTCTTGCTTGCTCTGAGTGGGCAGATCTTGGTTGGTGATGGTATTCGGCCAAAAGATTCGGTGAATTTTTCTTAGGCATGTTGTGTGAAAAGAGGACAATCTCGACATTTCCTTCTCTGTAACTCTCCAGTATTCCGCACCATAGAGAAGCACAGAAAGCACACAGCTCTAATATAATCTTAATTTTGTGCTTATGCTCGTAACGCGATACACAATTACTACTATCACGCGTGTAAGGCCACATGCACTAACTTTTTCGGACGGACAGTGATAAAAACACTAACCTTCCCAGAGTTAGGTTTTAAAATCCGGAAAAACGCTTATTAGAAAAGATAACATTAGATGGGTTTACGTTTGAAAACATTACAGTACCCAGACAGCACATCTTCGAAACAGGAGGTAGAAGAAATTGCATATTTTGAACGCAGCCACTTAGCTCTTTTAAATTTGTATATTTGGGTTCCTTAGGGCTTGCTGACAAAGAATATGTAAAACGTTACGCAAATAGTCTAGGAATTAACAAGTTATAGCCAAAATAAAATGATGGTGCTGTCAGACAACACCCAAAATCAGAATCGCTCAGTGGTAGATTTTTTAAACCACCATTGTACGGGAAATGGGCCACAAGTTACATTTGAACTGATTGGCTGGAATGATATGTAAGGCTAAACACGATTAGTCGGACTATAAATGCTATCCTTGGTTGTTAGGGGAGACGTAGGAAGGTAAAATTTTTTTCAAACACTTGTCGAAACGTGGCTCCATTGGCCAGACTCGCTGATATAATCACTTAGGAGCGTTAGTTCGAGACCACTAGTTCAAATAAGCTTGATAAAGCAACAGTGCGTTGAAGCCAGCTCATATTTTTTGCTAAATAAAAGCCTGGAACATAAGCAGATGGGAATTTGTGCCAGTATTTGTGCCAGAATTCATTGCTAGTCAACGTATCTGTGTTTATTCTATGAATTGTGGTAAGCTTGAAACATTCAGTATCTTTTAATGAAAATTGAATGTGAATTGTTAATTTATGCCTGTATATATGTGTAGTTCAGTAGCAAACATGATGTAAAGCCTATAATGCTCCAGCCTGAACAGAAGGTGTCGGAGGAAAGTAAAACGGCATGGAATGGCCAAACAGTACACTGACACCTAGATGATTGACTAGAAAGAAATAATGCTGGAATTGCAGAGGCGTAGTAACCATTAGGGAGGGAAATACTGGTATAAAGTATTTCAGATGAAGCTGACAGTTGGCCTAACGCTCTGAACTCAATGTTTGTGATGTATTGTGCTCAGTGTAGAACTAGAGTATCAATTAGTTATGAAGTAGAAGGTACATCCTTCTTGTTTTTCAGGGACCGTGGTCTTGATGGTATTGAGCAGCACCTGGTCAGAGCTTTGCTGAATCCAGAGTCGGACAGCATACTCCTTGGTCCATTTAGCTATCAGTGAGGTGTCTCCAGAGCCCAGGGGAGAAATCGAGCAGAGGAGTCTTTTCCTGCCGCCATCACGCAAGATAAGCTGATGTGGCCAACTGAGCTCAACATTATGTACCCCCATCTTAAAATGACATTGTAAAAATAACATTAAGAGGGGAATTAAATTGTTTTAATATCAGGAACTGAGAACATCTCCAATACTAGTTCCAATAAAGACAAACTATTGAAGTCATGATGACAAATACCAACAGAGCTTGAACAAAACAAAACCAGTATTACCTCATATTACTACTACACAACTGACACACATAGGATACTTTTAATAATATATGTCACTACAATATTCATATTGATAAATTCTGTACATATAACTTGTAATTAAAATTGATTGTGATTCCTGGTTCCCTTTGTATTTGAATCAGGACACATATACATTCATGACAGCAATGAATACATATTGTTATTTGAAAAGTTATCAGTGACTCCTTTAAGATATCCTTGTAGAGTGTTTTATGTATGTGAGTGTCACAGTGTTGTCAAGTGTAGTGGAATAAATTAAATTGTTTATCTGTCTGTTGTTGTTTTGACTTACACTTCATCATACACATACCCTAGACATATAACGTAGTCATCACACTATTCCAGAATAATTCTGACTGAGGTATACATATGTGGCAGCAAGTAAGGTTATATATAATACACTACTCTTATTAGATATATATACCTTCACAGCTGATCTCAGTCAGTACACTAAGTCCCCTATAAATATTTATAACATCCCACTTCACCACATATATTGGGGTCTCGCTCTTGGGATTTTGAATCTTTCCCTATTACAAATATTGGGGGTAATTCACTTCAGGGAATATAAGAATTAAAAGGTATCCTTGGGTGGAATTAAATAAGGTTGAGCTCACGGTGCCTGTGTTGTCCATTAGATATATATTTAGAGATTGAATTGTTGGTTAGACATTGTATAAATTTACCTGATAGACAATGGCGGACCTGGCCAAATTTCGATCTGCTGCTGTTCAGACTGCAAAAGAGTTAGGATTAGATGGGCAAGTTATGGTTGCCTATGTCACTACGGAATGTGACAAATTTATTGAACGCGAAGAAAGAAGGTTTGAAGCCGAAAGAAAGTTAGAGGCTGAAAGGGAAATTAAGAAGTTACAATTTGAGGCTGAGGCTGAGGCTAAGAAATTGGAAGCAGAAAGAGAAGACAGGCTGCAGAAAGGGAAGCCGAGAAAAAAAGATTAGCTGCAGAAAGGGAAGACAAGCGATTAGCTGCAGAAAGGGAAGACAAGAGATTAGCTGCAGAAAGAGAAGAAATTAGCTGCAGAAAGAGAATAAAAAAGATTAGCTGCAGAGAGGGAAGCAGAAAAGGAGAAGAAGAGATTACAAAGGGAACATGAGTTACGACTAAGGGAGTTTGAGTTTCAGGGCCATGCTCCTGAAAATGGTGCCAGTCCCTTTGCCTCTGATGCCACTGCTAGCCAAGGAGCCTCAACCTCAGCTATGAATTTTCATTTAGATCATTTTGTTGAGAAAGACGATGATATAGAGAGCTACCTAAATAGGTATGAACTATTAGCTACCACGTATGGGTTAGAGAGAGAAAGGTGGAGCTTAAAGTTATCTCAAGGACCTCGTGGGGCAGCTTATGAAGTTTTTGCAAAAATGAGCAGAGGTGATCAGGAAAATTATGACATGCTAAAGCAGGCTCTTTTGTTAAGGTATGAAAAGAATGCAGAATTTTATAGGGAAAAATTTAGGAATGCTAAACTACTGTCAGGTGAAACCTATCACCAGTTCTCTGCACGAATAGAGACATACTTGGAGAAATGGACTTCTCTGGGGAAAACCCAAGATCTTAAGGAAATGGTCCTTATAGAGCAATTAAGAGAGTCCATGGCTCCAGACCTGAGAAAGTTTCTCATGGAACAAGGTGCAGAGAGGCTGGGTGAGTTGCTAAATGTTGCTGAAAGGTATCAAGCAGCTCAAGCAGAGGTAACAGGTAATAAAAAGAAACAAGTGGATAACTTTAGGGCACCACAGAACTTTAATAAATTTGATCCTAGGGATCACAACAAAGGTAAGCACCAGTTTGATAGGCCACGGTATGAAAATAAAAATAAATTCCCACAATTCGATGAAAGGAAATATGATGAAAGAAAATCTTTCAACCAAGGAAAAAGGTGGTGTAAAAAATTGTAAGATGAACAATCATGACACTGACCATTGTAGAAGGAAACCTCCTCATTGTGCTGCTATGACATCGGGGAAAAAGGAAAAGAAGGTCAAACCTGAAGAACTACAGGAACCATACCACCCCCCAGTGTGTGAAGATGTCATCTGTAATGGTGTCACTATATAAAGGTGTTTTATATGATACCGGTTTAGATTACGATTCCGTTGTGAGTTCTCACCTGGTGCAGGCCGATCAATACACCACAGAAACAGTGGAGATTCAAACTGCAACCAAGGATGTAGCTACCATGACACTTCCCGTCGCCCGAATAAAAGTGAAAACGCGATATATGGAAGGAATCATAAAAGCAGCAGTGATAAATGAGCCAATCTACCCTCTAATATTGGGGTGTAGATATGTCTTCTTGGGGAATCCCAAGAGACCTGTGATATTGGCAACAGTGCAGACCAGATCACAGTCAAAAAAAAAGGAGGAGGATAATCCCATAAATACTCACCCAGATGAGATGAGGAAGGCACAGGCTGAGGACAAAACACTCAAGCCATGTTTCAAGAAGTTGCCCAAATCTCATACACCTCCAGGCAAGGGAGAGTTTTATATGAAGAACAAACTGATATATAGGAAGGCTGGATCTGAATCCAATGGTCACGGACAGCTGGTCCTTCCCACTTCATATAGGACTAAAGTGTTGGAACTAGGGCATGCGATTCCCTTCAGTGGTCATATGGGAATCAGCGCAACAGGACAGCGAATAGCTTGTCACTATTTCTGGCCAGGAATAACTGAAGATATCAAACGATATGTAAAATCCTGTCCAGAGTGCCAACGAGTAGCACCTAAACATTGGACTGCACCAGCAACTCTGGGGGAAATGCCCATAGTGGGAACACCCTTTGAGAGAGTTGCCGTGGATCTTGTGGGACCTCTCACCCGAACCAAGAGAAGGAACAGCTACATTCTGACTCTGGTGGACACTTGTTCTATGTGGGGAGAGGCAGTAGCCCTGTCATCGATTGATTCAAAACATGTGGCAGAGGCATTGCTCACAATTTTCACAAGGTTAGGCTTTCCCAATCAAATCTTGACTGATAATGGCTCTCAGTTCAAGGGGAAACTAACTGAAGAAGTTTTCAGGATCTTCCAGGCCAAACACTTCCATTGTAGTGTGTATCATCCCCAAGGGAACGGCCAAGTGGAAAGATTTAACGGCACATTGATGTCGATCCTGAGAAAGTTGGCACACGAAAAACCAGATACATGGGACCAGTACCTGCACGCCGCCCTCTTTGCTTATCGGGAGGTACCCCATAGTTCAACCGGTATGGCCCCGGCAACATTATTGTTTGGAAGGCCAATAAAAAGTCCACTCGAAGCTTTGTTAAGAACGTGGACTGATGAAAAGGCAGAGGAAAACATTACATCTTCATACCAATATGTGAATGAGCTGACCACTCGTTTAAAAACTGGCTGGAAACTTGCCAATGAAAATTTGAAACAAGCCAGGAAGAAACATGCTGCCTATTATAACAGGAAGGCGAAAGACAGAAATGTGGCTGTGGGAGAGAAAGTACTGCTTCTTTTGCCCGGGAGTCAGAATAAGTTACAAATTGGATGGCAGGGTCCATATACAGTTTTAGAGAAGGTGTCTAGAACAAATTATAAGATAGATAAGAAGGGGAAAGAAAAAATCTATCATGTGAATCTCCTGAAGAAATATTTGGAAAGAGAACATCAGGAAGAGACACACTTGTTGACCTTGTCCATCGCCATGGAGATGAAAAAGGAACCACTTTCATCATTTGAATATCCATTACACCCCTGTGAGACAGCAGCACAGGTGAAAATCAGTACACATTTAACGAAAACTCAGAAAGAGAGAGTGCAACAGGTTCTAAATAATCATGCAGAGGTGTTAACAGACCGACCAGGGCATACAAACCTATTGGAATATGATATGAAACTGATAGACTCCACACCTGTCTGTATGAAACCATATTCGATTCCGTTTGCTAAGGAGAAAGCTTTGAAGGAAGAGATAGACTATCTATTGAAGGAAGGAATTATTTCGCACAGTGAATCTTCGTATAGTTCCGGTGTTGTACTCTTAAGGAAGCCCTCTGGAGAACATAGACTCTGTATAGATTACAGGAGACTGAATGCTATTACAGAAGGACAGGTGGATCCATTGCCGGATACAAATCAGCTGTTTGCCAGACTAAATAAAGCTAAATATTTCTCAAAAGTGGATCTGAGTAAAGGATACTATCAGATTCCAGTAAAGCCTGAGGTTAGACCATACCTAGCTTTTAGTACCTCAGAAGGACACTATGAGTTTAATAGATTGCCATTTGGATTGAAGAATGCGCCTAGTGTCTTCTCTAGAATGATGAGAAAATTATTGGATCCTCTGAATAATCCATGTATAACAAATTTTATGGATGATATCCTTATAGCAACAGAAACATTTGAGGAACACATTGACTCTCTGAACATGCTGTTTAATCGACTTAGGGAGGCAAATTTAACAGCCCGACCAACCAAATGTTGCGTTGGATGTAAAGAATTGGAATTTTTGGGACACACAGTTTATCAGGGAAACATGACCCCTGACCCAAAGAATTTAGAGAAACTACAGAAAGCCCCGAGACCACAAACCAAGAAGGACGTGAGATCCTTTGTCTCATTATGTGGTTTCTACCAGAAGTATATCAAAAACTTTAATTCCATATGTGCACCGTTAACTGATTTGACACGTAAAGGACATCCAGATCGCATTACATGGACACCACAATGTGAAATGGTTTACCAAGAATTGAAGGAAAAGCTCACAAGTAAACCTATTTTGAAATTACCTGACTTAAGTCAAGAATTCATTGTAAGGACGGATGCCAGTAATATTGGGCTAGGAGCAACTCTACTACAGAAATCAGATGCATTGGATGGGGAATTAAGCCCAGTGGCATATGCTAGCAGAAAGTTGAATAAAGCTGAAATCAACTACTCAACTAGCGAAAAAGAATGTCTTGCAGTAATATGGGCAATAAAGAAATTCAATATTTATCTATATGGGAAGGCATTTAAGTTGCAAACAGACCACAAACCTTTATCGTTTCTAGCACAGGCTAGGCATGAGAACTCTAGGTTACTCCGATGGTCTTTACTTTTGGCTCCATATAATTTTAGCATTGAGTATATATCTGGAAAAACCAATTTGGGAGCGGATTTTTTAAGCCGCCATCCGTGTGATGAGAATCACCGTAAACCCCAGAAATAATAATAAATTTCTCTATGTGTATATAGAATAAAGGACTGACATATAATGTCTGTTTTAAGAGGGGAGGTGTCGTGAAATATTCTAATCCACATATATAAATTATCAGGTAAATATAAAGCCTAACAAATAAATTCTAATAAAGAAAAGAGCAATGGTAAAATAACAGTGCTGTCACAAAGAATATACTCGAAATCCCCCTTTGTTTTATGCTTCGTCTGCAAATTGTAACGTTTCCACGTTAAATAAAAGCCACTGCACAAATACAAGCGTTTCCACAACACATTAAAACGGGTATTGCATTTCTAAGAAAAACATTGAGAGGCACACTGAGTAATGACCTAAATTAATCCTAACATTAATTATACTACGTTACCAAAACGAACGAACAGATGGACTAAAGGATAGAGAGAAGGGAGAGGCAGAAAGCCGAACATGTGCAACACTAAACACGCGTCTCGCTATTAATGCCACCCCAACAAGCGTAACGCGATACACAATTACTACTATCACGCGTGTAAGGCCACATGCACTAACTTTTTCGGACGGACAGTGATAAAAACACTAACCTTCCCAGAGTTAGGTTTTAAAATCCGGAAAAACGCTTATTAGAAAAGATAACATTAGATGGGTTTACGTTTGAAAACATTACAGTACCCAGACAGCACATCTTCGAAACAGGAGGTAGAAGAAATTGCATATTTTGAACGCAGCCACTTAGCTCTTTTAAATTTGTATATTTGGGTTCCTTAGGGCTTGCTGACAAAGAATATGTAAAACGTTACGCAAAATAGTCTAGGAATTAACAAGTTATAGCAAAAATAAAATGATGGTGCTGTCAGACAACACCCAAAATCAGAATCGCTCAGTGGTAGATTTTTTAAACCACCATTGTACGGGAAATGGGCCACAAGTTACATTTGAACTGATTGGCTGGAATGATATGTAAGGCTAAACACGATTAGTCGGACTATAAATGCTATCCTTGGTTGTTAGGGGAGACGTAGGAAGGTAAAATTTTTTCAAACACTTGTCGAAACGTGGCTCCATTGGCCAGACTCGCTGATATAATCACTTAGGAGCGTTAGTTCGAGACCACTAGTTCAAATAAGCTTGATAAAGCAACAGTGCGTTGAAGCCAGCTCATATTTTTGCTAAATAAAAGCCTGGAACATAAGCAGATGGGAATTTGTGCCAGTATTTGTGCCAGAATTCATTGCTAGTCAACGTATCTGTGTTTATTCTATGAATTGTGGTAAGCTTGAAACATTCAGTATCTTTTAATGAAAATTGAATGTGAATTGTTAATTTATGCCTGTATATATATGTGTAGTTCAGTAGCAAACATGATGTAAAGCCTATAATGCTCCAGCCTGAACAGAAGGTGTCGGAGGAAAGTAAAACGGCATGGAATGGCCAAACAGTACACTGACACCTAGATGATTGACTAGAAAGAAATAATGCTGGAATTGCAGAGGCGTAGTAACCATTAGGGAGGGAAATACTGGTATAAAGTATTTCAGATGAAGCTGACAGTTGGCCTAACGCTCTGAACTCAATGTTGGTGATGTATTGTGCTCAGTGTAGAACTAGAGTATCAATTAGTTTTGAAGTAGAAGGTACATCCTTCTTGTTTTCAGGGACCGTGGTCTTGATGGTATTGAGCAGCACCTGGTCAGAGCTTTGCTGAATCCAGAGTCGGACAGCATACTCCTTGGTCCATTTAGCTATCAGTGAGGTGTCTCCAGAGCCCAGGGGAGAAATCGGGCAGAGGAGTCTTTTCCTGCCGCCATCACGCAAGATAAGCTGATGTGGCCAACTGAGCTCAACATTATGTACCCCATCTTAAAATGACATTGTAAAAATAACATTAAGAGGGGAATTAAATTGTTTTAATATCAGGAACTGAGAACATCTCCAATACTAGTTCCAATAAAGACAAACTATTGAAGTCATGATGACAAATACCAACAGAGCTTGAACAAAACAAAACCAGTATTACCTCATATTACTACTACACAACTGACACACATAGGATACTTTTAATAATATATGTCACTACAATATTCATATTGATAAATTCTGTACTTATAACTTGTAATTAAAATTGATTGTGATTCCTGGTTCCTTTGTATTTGAATCAGGACACATATACATTCATGACAGCAATGAATACATATTGTTATTTGAAAAGTTATCAGTGACTCCTTTAAGATATCCTTGTAGAGTGTTTTATGTATGTGAGTGTCACAGTGTTGTCAAGTGTAGTGGAATAAATTAAATTGTTTATCTGTCTGTTGTTGTTTTGACTTACACTTCATCATACACATACCCTAGACATATAACGTAGTCATCACACTATTCCAGAATAATTCTGACTGAGGTATACATATGTGGCAGCAAGTAAGGTTATATATAATACACTACTCTTATTAGATATATATATACCTTCACAGCTGATCTCAGTCAGTACACTAAGTCCCCTATAAATATTTATAACATCCCACTTCACCACACGTAATGACCTCTGACTTCTTTAAATTGATGTTTGTTTCTGTAGGATATTGAACAACATCATATTCGTAGCCTTCTACGACATGTCTGAAGGTGCAGAAGTCCGATTCTTTATGTGTCTCTTATGATTCACCCAGGGGATTACAACTTAGGTGTATGAAACATTAGGAACTACAACTCAGGTGTATGAAACATTAGGAACTACAACTTAGGTGTATGAAACATTAGGAGCTACAACTTAGGTGTATGAAACATTAGGAACTACAACTTAGGTGTATGAAACATTAGAAACTACAACTTAGGTGTATGAAACATTAGGAACTACAACTTAGGTGTATGAAACATTAGGAACTACAACTTAGGTGTATGAAACATTAGGAACTACAACTTAGGTGTATGAAACATTAGGAACTACAACTTAGGTGTATGAAACATTAGGAACTACAACTAGGTGTATGAAACATTAGGAACTACAACTTAGGTGTATGAAACATTAGGAACTACAACTTAGGTGTATGAAAAATGAGGAACTATCTGGGTATGAGATAATGAGACACCACAGGGGCGCGTGAAATCAGGTTGATTTGGGTGTATTTAACAGGATTGTGGAGTCGGTCAAATAACTTTCGACTACGACTTCTGAAATTGTAGAAATCCGACTCTCGATTGTGACTACAGTATTCTAGTTGTCATTTGGCATTAAATTCGGAGACGAAGTCCGGACATTTTTTTACTGACTCCGACTCTATTAAAATTTGACTACCGTCACGACTCTGACTCCTGACTCCAACTCCGACTTCACAGCCTTGGTATTTATAAATGAAGTACTATATCTGCGCGTTAATAAAGAAGGGAACAAGTCATGAACAACCACTCACAGCAACAACTCTCCAAACAGCCAAAACACTCATACAAACAACAACAAAAAATTGGCTGAACAGATGGTGCATGTGAAACACCGGGAGAGGTTAACAGACAAGTAACAATAAATGAGGAGGCCGCTGTAAAACTGGTAAGGAAACAAATATATAAAGTAACTTGTAAAACTGATTTCATACCATTTTATATTTTTTTATTGTATTTTTGTTTTTACTTTATATTTTTGCTTACAGTCATATGGCCGGTCCTGATACTAATGACAACATTGGCCATCTTACAAGGAGGGATCAGAGCACCATTTTTTGGCTCGGAACACAAAATATACCACTCAACAATCACCTGAAGAGAATCCAACCACAACACTCTCCAAAGTGCCAGCTATGTAACTAACTACCACAGCGAAACTGTTGACCACCATCTCTTTGAGTGCCCAGCAGTCGATGATGTTAGCAAAATGCTCCTTCCACGAAGGCCAGATAGGGGGTGAACACCTTGTACGGAGAAACAAACCAACTTGCGAAAACATGCAGATATCACTACATGGCATTGGGAAGAAGGGTGAGAATCCAAGCGTCACTGGATCAGTAACAACATCTGCGTGTGAGAATATGAGACACTCTACAACTGTGTAGCGTCCGAATGGCTTAGCCGATAGCGCACTTTTCTCTCGAGGCACAGTAACCAGGATCCAGGATCGAATTATGGTAGCGTATCACTCTGGTCCACCCAGCTGTTAATGGGTACTTTACTCTGCTCTTGAGTTAGAGAAGGCAAAGGCAGCGAGAAAGGAATTGGTCACCACATTTCATGAAAAGCTGGACCTAGTATGCTGAAGTCTCTAACACTTCACTCGTCTACGGCAGTATCTGCTCTGGGGTACACTCCAATTAAACTTTTGCAGTGGAGGTTTTGTAGTTCAGAGCGCTCTAGTTAAACTCCTTGAAAGGTGATGATGTATGCGGGGTTCATTCCCATAGTCAGTTATGACTGAAGGGGCTATGATTATTATTATAATTATAACCTGCCCATAGAATGATCTTTATGTTCAGATGTCCCAACCTTCTCAAAATTAATCAATGAAGCAATGTTCAAGAAATAATAATAATAACAATAGTCGCTATGGTTAATCCCAGTTGGAACGCAGCTATCTCATGCCCAAATATGCCAATGTGGGTTTTTCCAGTTTGACAACATCATTCCTACTGCGATTTCCCGTTAAGTGGCGATAACGTGCTAAATCAGCCACAATATTTCTATACAGTGCTCTGAGACAGCATAGCTCGATAAACAGCGGTTGACTGAAGTACATAAAAATCTAGACGTCAGACATTGGTTTAAAAAAAAAAGGAAAGATGAGATGTGGCAGGTTGACATCGATAGTCAACGCTTTTGTGCTTAATTAATAAGCGATGATAATTATATATTTCATTTGATGCATCTTTGTTGTTTTTTTCCTTGTGTCTTTTATCACCATCATTATCATCATTATCATCATCATTATTATCATCATTATTATTATCATTATTTTCATTTGTTGCTCCCCATGGAACAAGCAGCCACGTCTACAGCTGAACCACGTGCAGAATGCCTGCATTAACAACATTTATATTTTCTTTCAGCAGTGGTTGGCTGCACCGAATATTCGATTCGTATTCGATTCGGTGCCAAATAGTGCATTAAATGAACTAATCGTATTCGGTCGAATAGTACGCTGCCATCAAATACGAATAATGAATTAAAGTTAACCGACGGCGTGATAATTTTAGACCCAGAAAGTAGGCTGACTTTCAGTTTCAATTTGTCCCGCTACTAACTCAACACACCACGCCTTGCGATGCATACTTTAGCGTGTAGCGGGTTGCATCAGCTGACTATGCAGAGGTAACAAAATTGTGCACAATAGACAGTGCACAGGCAACGAAAGTACATCAAGCCATCGGCAAAATGATGGCACTAGACATTCAGCCATATTCTATCGTTCAAGATGTCGGTTTCATATTTCTGGTTGGCTTGTTGGAGCTGAGATACACAGTGCCAAGAAGGAAATTTGTTACTGACATAATTATTCTTAACATGTACAGCTCTGTTATGGCTAATATCCAGCACAACGATATCTCGCCGCGCCTCCAACAAGCGTCCCAAGTGAACGTCTTCTCAGCACTGCCGGCAACACGTTTTCAGATAACAGATGTTGTCTTTTGGCAGAGAATGTTGAGAGACTCGTTTTTTTTAACGCCAACGCATGTTTCATGCAACAATTTAAAAAGTGATTAATGGCTATTTGCCGTATTTTTTGTAACGGTGTATAATTAATAAACATGTCAGTAGACCTATTGAACACAACATTTTTTTGCCCAACATTCACTCACTATTCGTATTCGGCCGAATAGTTAAAGGCCTCTATTAGCATTCGGCCAAATAGTAAAAACCACTATTCGGTGCAGCCCTGGTTTCTTTGGCAATTTATTTTACGATGTGAAATTGCCAGCCCCAAATGCCCAACCTCTTATTGGTCGTCTCTTACGACACGTATTTCATCTTAATAACGCAAAAAAGATATAAAATCGGTTTTAAAAAATTAAACAAAGTAAATATGTTTCATACAATTTGTTGAGGCATGTTGTGACAAGAAAGATGGACTATATTGTGAGAATAGAAATATTGAAGGAAAAGACGTAGACAGAGGCAGAAAATACTAGACAGTTTGACATCTTGGCACGGGAAGAAGTCAACCACAGAATTAATAAACAGTACTGAAGACAGAAAGTTGTGAAGAGACATGATCTTCTGTGCCACTAGGCATGGTACTTGGAGGAGGAGAAGAAGAAGAAGGTTTTAAAAATCGAATGCCGGCCTGACAAACTGCTGCATCACGATGTTGTTCGTCGTTATTGCTGTGTGACATTTACAATTCCTGCCAGTTCTAGCGTCACGAAAGAACGCTGTGCTGTAAGAGTGGTATATCATCTTGAAAATCCGTCGACCTAGTTGTCCTATTAATCTTTAACCTTCTTTTTTAATTTAATTTAATTTGTTTTTGTTTTAATGAGGAGATGCATAGTGCACGTGACACCATTCAAATGCGTCAGCGTACATGAGCAGCAGTGGACAAACGTTTCGTATTCGCGGGTGCCCGACACAGCTTTTCCTCTCACTCTGTCTTCCTGTGTCAACAAACACGCGCTAAGTTTTAACATCGCGTGCACAGTTGAGAGAACGCTTCTGTAGACATTAGACACTCATATAGTTACAGTCAAGTTTCGCTACCTGTTGTAAAGGTAGTTTTTATTTATTTGTTAAAAGGAAAAGAAAAATTGAACAATTCATTTACGAATAAAAATAACGTATTTAGTCATAAAAGTGTTGCACTTTTTAATTGACTGCCGAGTAATATTCCAAACGGTTGTGGTCAGGCATTGATAATTTTCCGTATTGAGAAAAAATATTATGAAGTGAACAATGCCCTTTCATTGAAACTTACAGCGTAGACACAAGGTATTCTTTATTGGAGGTGTTTTTCTGTGCTAAATTACTAGAACAATTGTGAATGTTTTTAACTTCGTTCAACTTTAAAAAAAGACCTGCAGATTTTTGTCACTGCTACGGTAAATATGTTAATGTGATATGTAATTGTTCGTTTAAATTCTTGGACATAATTTTTGTGGTAGTCACTTTTCAATATTTTAAGGAACACAAAAACAAACGTACACTTCCAGGAAGAAAATTTTATTTTTCTGAGAACTGAAAAAGGGTTACCAAACGACAGCAAAATTAATACGGCAATCAGTACAAAGGGAAATATTAGTGAGACACAAACAATATGCTGTTTAGTTCACTATAAACTTGACCCTGCCACATCGATCGGTCTGCAGAAGAGTACTTCTCCAACCAGGCATGTCGTAAGGTGAGGATGTGGATAAGGTTAACATTCTCATCGTGTAAAACAAATTTCCGCAGAAACCACATTTGTCAGCATAAATTATTAATTATTTGGTACAGGGTTCTGGTAAAGGGAAAAGAGGAGGGGTGGATTTCTATGTGGAAACATACTTCTTTCTATAGCCAGTCGATCTGAAGCACAGACGTTTTTGAATAGTTCTCAATTTTAAATACATAGTCACAAGTCCGTGAATTCCCATGATGTCTTCAAAGAGGCTGTTGTCTGTTCCTATCTATACACTTTTATGCCACCCATCAAAACTGTGATGTCTTTTTTTTTCCTCTCTCTTTCTGCATAGAATATTTTGTAGTTTGGTGTAGAATTCGTTACCCCGTGTAGTTTCCGAGGTGTCTCAAGAGATAACTAAAGAATAGGCCTACTGTACTGTCAGGCATGTCGTACACGGCGACTAATATGAGGTTGTGCAATTGCTACAGACACCACAGCTGCAAGAGAATGTGAATGTTTAGTTGCAGGCTTCATGCAAGAAGGACCCGCTTCATCAGAAACGAAAATGAAATCGATGATGAATGATGGGTAATATTTCTAAATATAACATCATCGTCACCATTCATCCCAAGCCTATAGCTGCCCAAGGAGAAAATGCGTTCTTCTTCTTTTTCTTCTTCTGCGATCAGTTTCCTATGCTCGGCAATCTAAACAAGGAGATGTTCCCTATATAAATCCAGTCGTCAGCAGGAGGTCCTCGCGGGTGCCCTACAGTTTCTCTTCCACTTTAGTCTCCTGGGGCCAGGTTTGAGTTCTCAAGTCACCAAAGAGAGGGCACGTTTTCAGTATGTGTTCCGGAGTCTGGGGGGCAATTTTGGCAGGTGCACTGGTCAAGTTAGGGCAGCTTTCATTTTGTGGAATATGCGTTCAACAAAATCTGGCCAGGTTCATATGTCACGTGACGTCAACTCTAATTCTTTCTATGTCTTGCTCAACCCTTTTATTTCTATCTCATCTTCTCTTCGTCACGTGTTTGTTTTTCTTGGTCTCCCTGGGCCTTTCTTACTCTGGGAATGTCAGAAAACAGACTGACACGTATTACTATCAGCAGGTTTCCTCAGTGTGAACCCTTATCCAGTGCCATCGTCTTCGTCTTATCTCTTGCCCCACTGGCACTTGTCTGGCACAAAGTTAAAAAAAAAAAATAAAAAACAACATATGCACAAACCAACATGGAACAAATTATCCTTAAATAATACTAATGGTGACACAATTACTGTACAAAGATATCATAACATACTTTGTGTAACAGATAATACACCCTTTCACGCTTGCGTATTTTATTAGTTTTTCTTCAGTTATAAATCGGCTAGTTGTTTTCATTTTGAAAATTTAGTTATCTTTGTGATACGCGGGGATTCCATTTCTGTGCACATAAAAATATAATACTATGGTTATTACTGTTGCTTCATTATAAGCAATAGAGGTCTGACAATTTGTACTCTTGCAAGTCTATTTCCACTACTCGATAGTGTAAATTTTCCAACCCCCGTTGTTTATCATGTAAATTTTCCTGTCCCCGTTGTTTATCAAGTAAATGTTCCTGTCCCCGTTGTTTATCATTTAAATTTTCATGTCCCCGTTGTTTATCAAGTAAATTTTCCTGTCCCCGTTGTTTATCATTTAAATTTTCATGTCCCCGTTGTTTATCAAGTAAATTTTCCTGTCCCCGTTGTTTATCATTTAAATTTTCATGTCCTCGTTGTTTATCATTTAAATTTTCGTGTCCCCGTTGTTTAACATTTAAATTTTCATGTCCCCGTTGTTTACCATGTAAATGTTCCTGTCCCCGTTGTTTATCATGTAAATTTTCCTACCCCCGTTGTTTATCAAGTAAATTTTCCTGTCCCCCTTGTTTATCATGTAAATTTTCCTACCTCCGGTGTTCATCATGTAAATTTTCCTGCCCTCGTTGTTTATCATGTAAATTTTCTGGTCCCCGTTGTTTATCATGAAAAATGTCCTGCCCCAGTTGTTTATCATGTAAATTTTCCTGACCCCTTGTTTATCATGTAAAATGTCCTGCCCCAGTTGTTTATCATGTAAATTTTCATATCCCTGTTGTTTATCATGTAAATTGTCCTGCCCCCGTTGTTTATCATGTAAATTTTCCTGTCCCCTCTGTTTATCATGTACATTTTCCAGCCCCTTTGTGTATCATGTAAATTTTCCTGTCCCGTTGGTTATCATGTAAATGTGTCTGTCCCCGTTGTTTATCATATAAATTTTCCTGTCCCCGTTGTTCATCATGTAAATTTTCCTGTCCCGGTTGTTTGTTATGTAAATTTTCCTGCTCCCGTTGTTTAACGTGTAAATTTTCCTCTCCCGGTTGTTTATCACGTAAATTTCCCTGCCCCCGTTGTTTATCATGTAAATTATCCCGTCCTCGTTCTTTGTAATGTAAATTTTCCTGTCCCCGTTGTTTATCACGTAAATTTTTCTGCCCCCGTTGTTTATCATGTAAATTTTCCTGCCCCCGTTACTTATCATGTAAATTTTTTTGCTCCCGTTGTTTATCATGTAAATTGTCCTGTCCCGGTAGTTTATCACGTAAATTTTCCTACCCCCTTTGTTTATCATTAAAATTTTCCTGTTCCCGTTGTTTATCACGTAAATTTTCCTGCCCCTTTCCCCCCCCCCCCCCGTTGTTTATCATGTAAATTTTCCTCCTCCCCCCCCCCCCCCCTGTTTATCATGTACATTTTCCTGTCCCCGTTGTTTATCATGTAAATCCCCCCCCCCCCCCCCCCTGTTTATCATGTACATTTTCCTGTCCCCGTTGTTTATCATGTAAATTCACACCCCCCACCCCCCCTTGTTTATCATGTAAATTTTCCTGCCCCCATTGTTTATCATGTAAATTTTCCTGTCCCCGTTGTTTATCATGTAAATTTTCCTGCCCCCATTGTTTATCATGTAAATTTTCCTGCCCCCGTTGTTTATCACGTAAATATTCATGTCCCCGTTGTTTATCAGTAAATGTTCCTGCCCTTGCTGTTTGTAGTGTACCTTTTCCTACCCTTGTTAACTGCAGTTTATGTTTCCTTAAGCTTGCTATTTGAGATGTATATATTCCACATCCTTGCTGCTTGTAGTGTCAGTTTTCCTTATTCATACTTGTTGTTATGTAGGCTTCTTTATCAGCGCTTCTTGTGGTGTAAATTTCCCTATCTTGCTGTTTGTATCGTACATGTCCCTATTTTGCTGTTTGTATCGTAAATTTCCCTATCCTTTGCTGTTTCTATCGTAAATTTCCTATCCTTGCAGTTTGTATCGTAAATTTCCCTATCCTTGCTGTTCGTATCCTAAATTTCCATATACTTGCTATTTGGAGTGTATATTTTCATATCCTTGCAGCTTGTAATATCGATTCCCCTATTCTTGCTGTTTGTGGTGTAAATTTCAATACCCGTGCAGTCTGCAGTGTAGATTTCCCTATCCTCACTGTTTGCAGTATCAATGTGTCTATCCTTGCTGTTTGTAATAAACATTTCCCTAACTTTGCTGATCATGAAGTAAATTTCCATTTTACTCGCAGTTTAGAGTGGAAATTACCCAGCCCTTGCATATTGTAGCATTAATGTTCCTATACTTGCTATTTGTAGTATACATTTCTCAATCATTTGAAATTGTAGTGTAAATTTCTAATCTTTGCTGTTAATAGTGTAAATTTACATATCCTTACTGGCCGTATCGGGAATTTCCCTATCCTTGCTTTTCCGTAGTGAACATTTCTTTATCCTTACCGTTTGCAGTTTTGTTGTTATTGTTTTTTCTTTTGTTATTATTGTTTTCCTTGGACGGCTGAGCTTGTTGTTTTTCTGCAGTTAATGCCAAGTTGAATACCTTGGCATTACTCACCTTGTAGATCTAGGATTTTCGTGTCATTCCGTAACTTGCTGACTTGAAGTTGTCGCAGTGTGCAGAGCACGAGCGACTTTATTGACAGTTAACAATACTGACGATAAGGAAATAGATGACATAGACTGACAAATATCTGCATTTGTTAGTGGCTAAGTTAACTAAAAGTAGAACAGATGAGGTTAGGACGGTGCAGTTTATTGATATGGCAGTGTATAAAAAGAAATTAATGATTAGGTCGAACTTTGTACTGCACCAAATTACATCAGCAGTGATTCTAGAAATAGATAGGTAAATCCCCCGAAGTCAGCAGTGGTTCTCACAATGTGGTAAATGTAATAGAGAAACCCCTTCAATAAGTTAGCAGTTACTAATGTAGATAAAGTGAGAACCTTCCAACGAACTCAAAACATAAGTTACATACTTTCAGTTAGTTTCTACTGGTTTGGGCATCTGTCATCGTACAGAATCGCGTGACACTCCTTTAGTAAAATGAAAAACTAAAGCAGTAGGCTGATCTAGTTCACTTAGGAGGGAAATTGCCGACCAGATGGAAGCTCTGATAGAGATTAGAATGGCTTTGTCAACTACAGAACTTACAAAATTGTTAGGGACAGTTTGTTCCCCACATTACTTGGGTACCGGGAATATTGCCCTACCTATTAGTACACGGCCAGGATTGATAACAGATTTAAGGATATCTCTCAATATATTTACTTTTACTATTTAACAAGGGAGATGAAGACAAGCCTATTGATTGAGGTTCATTATTGACTGACGTAACGGCTTATCGCATTTACATGTTGTTTCCCTGCCGTATACTATGCCATGTATATATCTTGATGGATGTCTCCTTGTGATGAACGTATAATAAATGTCAACCATGTTTTCCCGTGGACCTGTTCACCTGCCGGCTTGTGTTGTATATGCTGACCATAATGTCCTGTATGAAAGCCTGCAATCATTCGCGTATCCTGCATGATCCTCTACATTTATTCCAACGTAACACCCTAAAATAGAAAGCATCAAGAAACCTTTTTCAGAGACTACAACATTGTAACAACTAGTGCTCTGTGTCTAGGCGCCCGATTTTTCCATCTAAAAGGAGAGTACCAAAATGCCTGTCTTTGATACCGTTTTTGATACCATTTTGATGTAGTTTTTCATCAAAAATGACAGAATAATAGATTATTCTGAACGAGAACTTTTGACAGAGTAGTTTCCCCTTGACTGAACGTTGTAGCACTCGTACCAAACGGAAGAGAATGACTGTAGGAACATTTTATTGAAGACTATAATAGTAGCAAGCCATTCGTTACCAGTTATAACCTAAAATTTATTGCCATGTAAAGTACTTGTAACGACATTGTGAACAAAGAAGATCAACAACCAATAAACAGGCATGAAAACGTCTTTCTGGATCTTTTATTAGGATAATCCATGTGATTTCATCGTGATGTACAACACCGTGCCTGTACTTCTGTCGTGGTGTTACGACATACATGTCGTCCAAGTCAAAATTCATGTGTCCATAGATGCTTCTGTGCTTGGAGAAGTGTTTGCAGTTGTTTTCAGTGTTTTTAATCAATCATATCTTATATAAAAAGTTCTATCACCAACAAACAATGAAAAATACACGACCACGAAAACTAAACTCAGTAGAAACCACTGGAGAATCAGTAAGAAGAAACATTCTCGAACAATTGAAAATCAAAACCATCAACAAACAAATAGCCAGTGTCGCTGCTACAAAATCGTGAGCTCCCGTTTCTTTCCTGGGTACTTTTTTCTGGCTCGATGTGCATTTAACGAATCTGGTTTTAAGCTAGCAGTGGAAGCGAAAGGCAGCATACTGTGCATTCCATGTAGCCCAGAGGGTTTGCCACTCTTACAGGCCGAAACGACGCTACCAGCGTACATCCGCAAATCCCGTAGAAGCCAAAACGACGATCCCAGCGTCGTTTTTGTGTTCTGTGAAATGTGTTCCGTATTTTAGTAATTTGGTATTTTAACATAACGGAAGTTACTATTTTTTTATTCAGAAGAGCGCTATCTTTGAGTTGTGATTCGGAAACACGCTTGTTCTAGCTAATTTCACTGTGAAAAAACGGTAAATCTGTCAGCTTTCGATCGGCGATTATTGTTGTTTATACAGACAATGTCTAGCGAACCAACCACATCATGTTTATCAAAACGTAAGTCTTTTTTATCTGTAGAAAAAGCTAGGGAACTGTGTATCTTTGACGAATTTAGCGATAATGATGATTTTGAAAGTCAAAATGATGATTTCGAATTAGAACTTAACGAAGAAGCTAGTTCTAATGAGGAGGGGGCGTGGTCACAGCCAGGCCCTAGTGCTACAAAACGACAAAAAGTTTTGACCAAATCATCGACAAAAAGGGGGAAAGCATTAGTACCAAGGAGCAACAAGGGGCAATTAGTAATGAATGGATTTCAGTACCAAACATCAGTATTACAGAGACCCAAAACGCATTCAGATTTCTTCCCAAATATGGTCGTAAACCAGGAGTACACGATGACTTAGGTCTTAGTGAGGCATCAACTCCTTTTGACTGCTATAGGACATTTTTTACTGATGACATTGCAAATTCAATAGTACATTCTGTAAATGAGTATGCAAATCTTAAAGTTCTTAAAAATAATCCATCCCTAAAAAGATCTAGATTTTCCAGCTGGACAGCACTATCAAACTATGAGTTGTTAAAATTTATGGCTACAATAAATGCTATGGGCATTGATCCCAGACCTTCTATTAGAGACTATTATTCATCAGAAACTGATTGCCTTTATGCTCCATTTTATCACAAAAACTTTGAAAGAGATAGATTTTTGTCTATCTATCAAACAATGTTGCATGTGGGACAGCCTGATGCTGAGGGAAAAAGTAAAGTGGAGCCATTCATCAACTCTTTGATTGAAAATTTCAATAATGCCTTTACGCCCTTTGAAAATGTTTCGGTTGATGAAATGATTGTAGGATTTAAAGGGAGATGGAAATACAAGCAATTTAATGCAACTAAGCCTAGTAAGTATCATATAAAGAGTTTTGGTCTTGTTGACAGTACCACTGGGTATGTTTTATCCCTGCTTACGTATTATGGAGCGAATACCTCATATGATCCAAGCACAGACACCAATAGTGGGATGGCAATAAAAGTCTTTGGAACTCTATTACAGCAAATTGGAACTGGTTATCATATATTTGCAGACAGGTTCTACACCACCAGGGCACTCATTGACTATTTGCTTCAGCAAAAGCAATACTATACTGGCACCCTCCAGTCAAACCGAATTGGCTTTCCATTAGAAATAAAAGCACTTTCCATACCACACATGGAACGGAAATGCTGGCAAACTAAAGATTCATCTTTGCTTTGTATTGGATGGAGGGATAAGAAAGCAAAAAAGCCAGTAATCATTGTTTCCACCAAAACAAATACAGGAATGACTACCACGACAAAAACCAAAGCCAATAACAGTCCATGACTATAATCAGAGCATGAATGGATGCGACCGTGCTGATCAAATGCTTGGGTATTATGGCATTCACAAACGACGCAGCAACAAGTGGTGGAAAAAAATATTCTACTGGATAATGGAAATTACTTGTACCAATGCTGTCATCCTCTATAGGCTCACAGGCAGTAGAAAAATGACATTAAAACAGTTCAAAATATCTCTGATTGATGCTTTGCTTCAGTGGGCCGCAGATCTAATGCCCGAGCCACAGAAGAGTATCAAGACAACCCCGGGAAGACCAAGGACAGCCAACCCAATTCAGAGGCTTGAAGGAGCTAAGCATATGATAGCTTACACAGAAAAAGACAGAAGATGTAGAGTCTGCAGCAAACCAGATTCTCCAAAAAGAACAAATTTTATTTGCGAGGGTTGCGATGATTATCCTCACCTCCACCCAAAACACTGCTTCAAGATATGGCATACGCAAGCCACCATTGACTAAAATGTAAATATCCTTTCAGATAAAATTGTGTACATATTGTTTATGCATAATAATGTAAGTACAATACAATATATGATTTACTTTGAATATGACCTTTTTGTTTCCAAATTTTAATAATGATAGTACGGTCCGCTGGAGAGTCTCTTAAACATTAACAAAACATCACAGAAAGCTGAAACTTGTAATTAATATTCATATATGGATTAGTGTTATTTAAAAAAAACCATGGAGCACTTTGGATAATATTTCAGTCTTTATGCATCTGTTGGTGGGTACATTTTTCATTCACTAAAATGAATTTAAAAAAAAATTGTTTACATTATTACTGATAATTAAATATAATATGAAGAATAGCACTTAAAAGCCCCAATATTATAATTCTAAATATATTTATCTTTACTGTGAAACATAATTTGTGTGTCTTTTGTTGTGTAATATCAACACAATATATGATTTAATTTAAAAGTTCACGCGGCCTTGAATATCTTCTTTTTTATTTTAATGATGATGGTACGGTCTGCTGGATGGTCTCTAAAACATTAACAAAATATCACAGAAAGCTGAAACTTGTAATTAATATTCATATATGGATTAGTGTTATTTAAAAAAAACTATGGAGCACTTTGGATAATATTTCAGTCTTTATGCATCTGTTGGTGGGTACATTTTTCATTCACTAAAATGAATTTTTAAAAAAAATTGTTTACATTATTACTGATAATTGAATATAATATGAAGAATAGCACTTAAAAGCCCCAATATTATAACTCTAAATATATTTATCTTTACTGTGAAACATAATTTGTGTGTCTTTTGTTGTGTAATATCAACACAATATATGATTTAATTTAAAAGTTCACGCGGCCTTGAATATCTTCTTTTTTATTTTAATGATTGTCATGAAATATTCTAATCCACATATATAAATTATTAGGTAAATATGAAGCCTAACAAATAAAATTAATAAAGAGAAGAGCAATGGTAAATTCTTGGAAAAACATTAAGAGGCAGACTGCGTAATGACCTAAATTTTAAATTCCATTCATGTCTTTTTCTACATTACGTTACCAAAACGAACGAACAGATGGACAAAAGGATAGCGAGAAGGGAGAGGCAGAAAGCCGAACATTAAACACGCGTCGCGCGATACACAATTACTACTATCACGCGTGTTAGGCTACAAGCACTAACTTTTTTTTTCAGACGGACAGTGATAAAATACACTACCCTTTCCCAGAGTTAGGTTTATAAATCATAAAAAACTCTTATTAGAAAAGATAACATTAGATGGGTTTACGGTTGAAAACATAACAGTACCCAGACAGCATATCTTCGAAACAGGAGGTAGAAAATACATATTTTGAACGCAGCCACGTAGCTCTCTTAAAGTGGGAAAATTGGGTTCCTTAGGGCTTGCTGACAAATAATATGTAAAACGTTACGCCAATAGTCCAGGAATTAATAAATTATACCCAAAATAAAATAGTGAGGCTGCCTGACAGCATAAAATCATTTCTGCTCATAAGATTTTTTTTTAACGTGTTTGAAAAAAATTTACGTTACAGAAATAGCCTACCATGTAAACTCCAAATTGATTGGAGCGCAACAAATGAAAGCCTAACCACGATTGGTCGGGCTATAAATACTATCTTGGTTGTTAGGGGAAACGGGAAAAGGTAACATTTTTTCAAACACTTGTCGAAACGTGGCTCATTGGCCAGTCTCGCTGATATACACACTTGGGAGCGTTAGTTCGAAACCACTTGTTTAAAATAGCTTGATAAAGCATCAGTGCGTTGAAGCCAGCTCATAATTGTGTTAAATAAAAGCCTGGAAGATAGGCAGATGGAAATTTGTGCCAGTTTGTGCCAGAATTCATTGCTAATCAACGTATCTGTGTTTATTCGTATGAATTGTGGTAAGCTTGAACCATTCAATATCTTTTAATGAAAATTGAATGTGAATTGTTGATTTATGCCTGTATATATATGTGTAGTTCAGTGGCAAACGTGAGGTAAAGCCTGTAATGCTCCAGCCTGAACAGAGGGTGTCGGAGAGAAGTAAAACGGCATGGAATGGCCAAACAGTACACTGACACCTGGATGATTGACTAGAAAGAAATAATGCTGGAAGTGCAGAGGCGTAGTAACCATTAAGAAGGGTAATACTGGAATAAAGTATTTCAGATGAAGCTGACTGTTGGCCTAACGCTCTGAACGCAATGTTTGTGATGTATTGTGATCAGTGTAAAAAGAAAATATAAATTAGTTATGAAGTAGAAGGTACATCCTTCTTGATTTCAGGGACAGTGGTCTTGATGGTACTGAGCAGCACCTGGTCAGAGATTTGCTGAATCCAGTGTCGGACAGCATACTCCTTGGTCCTTTTAGCTATCAGTGAGGTGTCTCCAGAGCCCAGAAGAGAATTCGAGCAGAGGAGTCCTCTCCTGCCGCCATCACTCAAGATAAGCAGAGTTGGCCAGCTGAGCTCAACATTATGTCCCCTCATCTTGAAATGCCTTGATAAAAATAACATTCAGAGGGGAATTTACTTGTCTTAAAATCAGGAACTGTGAACATCTCCAATACTAGTCCCTAAAGACAAACTATTGAAGTCATGATGACAAATACCAACAGAGCTTGAACAAAACAAAACCAGTATTACCTCATTTTACTACTACACAACTGACACACATAGAACATTTGTAATAATATATGTCACTACAATATTCATATTAAATACATTCTGTACATAACTTGTAATTTAAATTGATTGTGATTCCTGATTCCCTTGTAGTTGAATCAGGACACATATTCATTCATGCCAGTAATGAATACATATTGTTATTTGAAAGTTATCAGTGCCTCCTTTAAGATATTCTCATAGAGTGTTATATGTATGTGAGTGTCACAGTGTTGTCAAGAGTAGTGGATTACATTAAATTGTTTATCTGTCTGTTGTTGTGACTTACACTTCATCATACACATACCCTAGACACATAACGTAGCATCACACTATTCCAGAATAATTCTGACTGAGATATAGAGATATGTGGTAGCAAGTAAGGTTATCTATAATACACTACTCTTAATAGATATAGATACCTTCACAGCTGATCTCAGTCAGTACACTAAGTCCCCTATAAATATTTATAACATCCCACTTCACCACATATATTGGGGTCTCGCTCTTGGGATTTTGAATCTTTAACTATTAAAAATATTGGGGGTAATTCACTTCAGGGAATATAAGAATTAAAAGGTATCCTTGGGTGGAATTAAATAAGGTTGAGCTCACGGTGCCTGTGTTGTCCATTAGATATATAGTTAGAAATTGAATTGTTGGGTAGACATTATAAAAATTTACCTGATAGACAATGGCGGACCTGGCCAAATTTCGATCTGCTGCGGTTCAGACTGCAAAAGAGTTAGGATTAGATGGGCAAGTTATGGTTGCCTATGTCACAACGGAATGTGACAAATTTATTGAACGCGAAGAAAGAAGATTAGAAAAAGAAGCCGAAAGAAGGTTAGAGGCTGAAAGGGAAATTAAGAAGTTACAATTTGAAGCTGAGGCTGAGACTAAGAGGTTGCAGATTGAGGCTGACAAAGAGGCTAAGAAATTGGAAGCAGAAAGAGAAGAGAAGAAATTAGCTGCAGAAAGGGAAGAGAGGAAATTAGCTGCAGAAAGGGAAGCAGAAGATAAAAGATTACAAAGGGAACATGAGTTACGACTAAGGGAGTTTGAGTTTCAAGGCCATGCTCCTGAAAATGGTGCCAGTCCCTTTGCCTCTGATGCTACGGTTACTCAAGGAGCCTCAATCTCAGCTATGAATTTTCATTTAGATCATTTTGTTGAGAAAGACGATGATATTGAGAGCTATATAAATAGGTATGAACTATTAGCTACCACGTATGGGTTAGAGAGAGAAAGGTGGAGCTTAAAGTTATCTCAGGGACTTCGTGGGGCAGCTTATGAAGTTTTTGCAAAAATGAGCAGAGGTGATCAGGAAAATTATGACATGCTAAAGCAGGCTCTTTTGTTAAGGTATGAAAAGAATGCAGAATTTTTTACAGGAAAAAATTTAGGAATGCTAAACTACTGTCAGGTGAAACCTATCACCAGTTCTCTGCACGAATCGAGACATACTTGGAGAAATGGACTTCTCTGGGGAAAACCCAAGATCTTAAGGAAATGGTCCTTATAGAGCAACTAAGAGAGTCCATGGCTCCAGACCTGAGAAAGTTTCTCATGGAACAAGGTGCAGAGAGGCTGGTGAGTTGCTAAATGTTGCTGAAAGGTATCAAGCAGCTCAAGCAGAGGTAACAGGTAATAAAAAGAAACAGGTGGACAACTTTAGGGCACCACAGAACTTTAATAAATTTGATCCTAAGGATCAAAATAAAGGTAAGCACCAATTTGATAGGCCACGGTATGAAAATAAAAATAAATTCCCACAATTCGATGAAAGGAAATATGATGAAAGAAAATCTTTCAACCAAGGAAAAAGGTGGTGTAAAAATTGTAAGATGAACAATCATGACACTGACCATTGTAGAAGGAAACCTCCTCATTTTGCTGCTATGACATCGGGGAAAAAGGAAAAGAAGGGCAAACCTGAAGAATTACAGGAACCATACCACCCCCCCAGTGTGTGAAGATGTCATCTGTAATGGTGTCACTATAAGATGTTTATATGATACCGGTTTAGATTACGATTCCGTTGTGAGTTCTCTCACCTGGTGCAGGCCTCAATAATACACCACAGAAACAGTGGAGATTCAAACTGCAACCAAGGATGTAGCTACCATGACACTTCCCGTCGCCCGAATAAAAGTGAAAACGCGATATGTGGAAGGAATCATAAAAGCAGCAGTGATAAATGAGCCAATCTACCCTCTAATATTGGGGTGTAGATATGTCTTCTTGGGGAATCCCAAGAGACCTGTGATATTGGCAACAGTGCAGACCAGATCACAGTCAAAGAAGGAGGAGGATAATCCCATAAATACTCACCCAGATGAGATGAGGAAGGCACAGGCTGAGGACAAAACACTCAAGCCATGTTTCAAGAAGTTGCCCAAATCTCATACACCTCCAGGCAAGGGTGCGTTTTATATGAAGAACAAACTGATATATAGGAAGGCTGGATCTGAATCCAATGGTCACGGACAGCTGGTCCTTCCCACTTCATATAGGACTAAAGTGTTGGAACTAGGGCATGCGATTCCCTTCAGTGGTCATATGGGAATCAGCGCAACAGGACAGCGAATAGCTTGTCACTATTTCTGGCCAGGAATAACTGAAGATATCAAACGATATGTAAAATCCTGTCCAGAGTGCCAACGAGTAGCACCTAAACATTGGACTGCACCAGCAACTCTGGGGGAAATGCCCATAGTGGGAACACCCTTTGAGAGAGTTGCCGTGGATCTTGTGGGACCTCTCACCCGAACCAAGAGAAGGAACAGCTACATTCTGACTCTGGTGGACACTTGTTCTATGTGGGGAGAGGCAGTAGCCCTGTCATCGATTGATTCTAAACATGTGGCAGAGGCATTGCTCACAATTTTCACAAGGTTAGGCTTTCCCAATCAAATCTTGACTGATAATGGCTCTCAGTTCAAGGGGAAACTAACTGAAGAAGTTTTCAGGATCTTCCAGGCCAAACACTTCCATTGTAGTGTGTATCATCCCCAAGGGAACGGCCAAGTGGAAAGATTTAACGGCACATTGATGTCGATCCTGAGAAAGTTGGCACACGAAAAACCAGATACATGGGACCAGTACCTGCACGCCGCCCTCTTTGCTTATCGGGAGGTACCCCATAGTTCAACCGGTATGGCCCCGGCAACATTATTGTTTGGAAGGCCAATAAAAGGTCCACTTGAAGCTTTGTTAAGAACGTGGACTGATGAAAAGGCAGAGGAAAACATTACATCTTCATACCAATATGTGAATGAGCTGACCACTCGGTTGAAAACTGGCTGGAAACTTGCCAATGAAAATTTGAAACAAGCCAGGAAGAAACATGCTGCCTATTATAACAGGAAGGCGAAAGACAGAAATTTGGCTGTGGGAGAGAAAGTACTGCTTCTTTTGCCCGGGAGTCAGAATAAGTTACAAATTGGATGGCAGGGTCCATATACAGTTCTAGAGAAGGTGTCTAGAACAAATTATAAGATAGATAAGAAGGGGAAAGAAAAAATCTATCATGTGAATCTCCTGAAGAAATATTTGGAAAGAGAACATCAGGAAGAGACACACTTGTTGACCTTGTCCATCGCCATGGAGATGAAAAAGGAACCACTTTCATCATTTGAATATCCATTACACCCCTGTGAGACAGCAGCACAGGTGAAAATCAGTACACATTTAACGAAAACTCAGAAAGAGAGAGTGCAACAGGTTCTAAATAATCATGCAGAGGTGTTAACAGACCGACCAGGGCATACAAACCTATTGGAATATGATATGAAACTCATAGACTCCACACCTGTCTGTATGAAACCATATTCGATTCCGTTTGCTAAGGAAAAAGCTTTGAAGGAAGAGATAGACTATCTATTGAAGGAAGGAATTATTTCGCACAGTGAGTCTTCGTATAGTTCCGGTGTTGTACTCTTAAGGAAGCCCTCTGGAGAACATAGACTCTGTATAGATTACAGGAGACTGAATGCTATTACAGAAGGACAGGTGGATCCATTGCCGGATACAAATCAGCTGTTTGCCAGACTAAATAAAGCTAAATATTTCTCAAAAGTGGATCTGAGTAAAGGATACTATCAGATTCCAGTAAAGCCTGAGGTTAGACCATACCTAGCTTTTAGTACCTCAGAAGGACACTATGAGTTTAATAGATTGCCATTTGGATTGAAGAATGCGCCTAGTGTCTTCTCTAGAATGATGAGAAAATTATTGGATCCTCTGAATAATCCCTGTATAACAAATTTTATGGATGATATCCTTATAGCAACAGAAACATTTGAGGAACACATTGACTCTCTGAACATGCTGTTTGATCGACTTAGGGAGGCAAATTTAACAGCCCGACCAACCAAATGTTGCGTTGGATGTAAAGAATTGGAATTTTTGGGACACACAGTTTATCAGGGAAACATGACCCCTGACCCAAAGAATTTAGAGAAACTACAGAAAGCCCCGAGACCACAAACCAAGAAGGACGTGAGATCCTTTGTCTCATTATGTGGTTTCTACCAGAAGTATATCAAAAAACTTTAATTCCATATGTGCACCGTTAACTGAATTGACACGTAAAGGACTTCCAGATCGCATTACATGGACACCACAATGTGAAATGACTTACCAAGAATTGAAGGAAAAGCTCACAAGTAAACCCATTTTGAAATTACCTGACTTAAGTCAAGAATTCATAGTAAGGACGGATGCAAGTAATATTGGGTTAGGTGCAACTCTACTACAGAAATCAGATGCATTGGATGGGGAATTAAGCCCAGTGGCATATGCTAGCAGAAAGTTGAATAAAGCTGAAATCAACTACTCAACTAGCGAAAAAGAATGTCTTGCAGTAATATGGGCAATAAAGAAATTCAATATTTATCTATATGGGAAGGCATTTAAGTTGCAAATGACCACAAACCTTTATCGTTTTTAGCACAGGCTAAGCATGAGAACTCTAGGTTACTCCGATGGTCTTTGCTTCTGGCTCCATATAATTTTAGCATTGAATATATATCTGGAAAAACCAATCTGGGAGCGGATTTTTTAAGCCGCCATCCGTGTGATGAGAATCACCGTAAACCCCAGAAATAATAATAAATTTCTCTATGTGTATATAGAATAAAGGACTGACATATAATGTCTGTTTTAAGAGGGGAGGTGTCATGAAATATTCAAATCCACATATATAAATTATTAGGTAAATATGAAGCCTAACAAATAAAATTAATAAAGAGAAGAGCAATGGTAAAATGACAGTGCTGTCACAAAGAATGTACTCGAAATCCCCCTTGTTTTCTGCTTCGTCTGCAAATTGTAACGCTTTCACGTTGATAGTAAAAGCTTACTGTATTATACCCGCTTTCTTCAATGAAACGTGTGCTGTATTTCTTGGAAAAACATTAGAGGCAGACTGCGTAATGACCTAAATTTTAAATTCCATTCATGTCTTTTTCTACATTACGTTACCAAAACGAACGAACAGATGGACAAAAGGATAGCGAGAAGGGAGAGGCAGAAAGCCGAACATTAAACACGCGTCGCGCGATACACAATTACTACTATCACGCGTGTAAGTCTACAAGCACTAACTTTTTCAGACGGACAGTGATAAAATACACTACCCTTTCCCAGAGTTAGGTTTTAAAATCATAAAAAACTCTTATTAGAAAAGATAACATTAGATGGGTTTACGGTTGAAAACATAACAGTACCCAGACAGCACATCTTCGAAACAGGAGGTAGAAAATACATATTTTGAACGCAGCCACGTAGCTCTTTTAAATTAGTATTTTTGGGTTCCTTAGGGCTTGCTGACAAATAATATGTAAAACGTTACGCAAATAGTCCAGGAATTAATAAATTATACCCAAAATAAAATATTGGGGGTGCCTGACAGCATAAAATCATTTCTGCTCATAAGATTTTTTTTTAACGTGTTTGAAAAAAATTTACGTTACAGAAATAGCCTACCATGTAAACTCCAAATTGATTGGAGGGCAACAAATGAAAGCCTAACCACGATTGGTCGGGCTATAAATACTATCTTGGTTGTTAGGGGAGACGGGAAAAGATAACATTTTTTCAAACACTTGTCGAAACGTGGCTCATTGGCCAGTCTCGCTGATATACACACTTGGGAGCGTTAGTTCGAGACCACTTGTTTAAAATAGCTTGATAAAGCAGCAGTGCGTTGAAGCCAGCTCATAATTGTGTTAAATAAAAGCCTGGAACATAGGCAGATGGAAATTTGTGCCAGTTTGTGCCAGAATTCATTGCTAATCAACGTATCTGTGTTTATTCGTATGAATTGTGGTAAGCTTGAACCATTCAGTATCTTTTAATGAAAATTGAATGTAATTGTTGATTTATGCCTGTATATATATGTGTAGTTCAGTGGCAAACGTGAGGTAAAGCCTAAAATGCTCCAGCCTGAACAGAGGGTGTCGGAGAGAAGTAAAACGGCATGGAATGGCCAAACAGTACACTGACACCTGGATGATTGACTAGAAAGAAATAATGCTGGAAGTGCAGAGGCGTAGTAACCATTAAGAAGGGTAATACTGGAATAAAGTATTTCAGATGAAGCTGACTGTTGGCCTAACGCTCTGAACGCAATGTTTGTGATGTATTGTGATCAGTGTAATAAGAATATATAAATTAGTTATGAAGTAGAAGGTACATCCTTCTTGATTTCAGGGACAGTGGTCTTGATGGTACTGAGCAGCATCTGGTCAGAGATTTGCTGAATCCAGTGTCGGACAGCATACTCCTTGGTCCTTTTAGCTATCAGTGAGGTGTCTCCAGAGCCCAGAAGAGAATTCGAGCAGAGGAGTCCTCTCCTGCCGCCATCACTCAAGATAAGCAGAGTTGGCCAGCTGAGCTCAACATTATGTCCCCTCATCTTGAAATAACTTTATAAAAATACCATTCAGAGGGGAATTTACTTGTCTTAAAATCAGGAACGGTGAACATCTCCAATACTAGTCCCTAAAGACAAACTATTGAAGTCATGATGACAAATACCAACAGAGCTTGAACAAAACAAAAACCAGTATTACCTCATTTTACTACTACACAACTGACACACATAGAACATTTGTAATAATATATGTCACTACAATATTCATATTAAATACATTCTGTACATAACTTGTAATTTAAATTGATTGTGATTCCTGATTCCCTTGTAGTTGAATCAGGACACATATTCATTCATGCCAGTAATGAATACATATTGTTATTTGAAAGTTATCAGTGCCTCCTTTAAGATATTCTCATAGAGTGTTATATGTATGTGAGTGTCACAGTGTTGTCAAGAGTAGTGGATTACATTAAATTGTTTATCTGTCTGTTGTTGTGACTTACACTTCATCATACACATACCCTAGACACATAACGTAGCATCACACTATTCCAGAATAATTCTGACTGAGATATAGTCTTCTAATTCTAGACTCATTTATCTTTACTGTGATGTATAATATGTGTGTCTTTGTTGTATAAAAACAATACAATATATGATTTAATTTAAAAGCTTCACGCGGCCTATAATGTCCTATTTCTTTCCAAATGTCTATAATGTTTTTATGGTTCGCTGGATGATCTGTAAAACATTAACAAAATATCACAGAAAGCTGACACTTGTAAGTAATATTCATGTATGGATTAGTGATATTTTAAAAGACCCTAGAGCACTCTGGATAATATTTCAGTCTATTGCATGGGTTGGTAAATACATTTTTGATAGACTAAAATTATTTTTTTCTTGAAAGTTTTCTATATTATTACTCATAACTGATTACTATAAGTAGAATATCACTAAAAGTCCTTCATATACTAACTCTACATTCATTTATCTTTACTGTGATGTATAATATGTGTGTCTTTGTTGTATAAAAACAATACAATATATGATTTAATTTAAAAGCTTCACGCGGCCTCTAATGTCCTTTTTCTTTCCAAATGTCTATAATGTTTATATGGTTCGCTGGATGGTCTGTAAAACATTAACTAGATATCACAGGGAGCTGACACTTGTAAATAATATTCACATATGGATTAGTGATATTTTAAAAGACCCTAGAGCACTCTGGATAATATTTCAGTCTATTGCATGGGTTGGTAAATACATTTTTAATAGACTAAATTTTTTTTTTTTCTTGAAAGTGGTCTATATTATTACTCATCACTGATTACTATATGTGGAATTTCACTAAAAGTCCTTCATATTCTAACTCTACATTCATTTATCTTTACTGTGATGTATAATATGTGTGTATTTGTTGTATAATAACAATACAATGTATGATTTAATTTAAAAGCTTCACGCGGCCTCTAATGTCCTTTTTCTTTCCAAATGTCTATAATGTTTATATGGTTCACTGGATGGTCTGTAAAACATAAACAAAATATCACAGGAAGCTGACACTTGTAAATAATATTCATATATGGATTAGTGATATTTTAAAAAGATGCTGGAGCTCTCTGGATAATATTTCAGTGTTTATGCATGGGTTGGTGAGTACATTTTTCATTCACTAAAATGAGTCTTTTCTTGAAAGTGGTCTATATTATGACTCATAACTGAATACTTATGTAGAATATCACTAAAAGTCCTTCATATTCTAACTCTACATTCATTTATCTTTACTGTGATGTATAATATGTGTGTCTTTGTTGTATAATAACAATACAATGTATGATTTAATTTAAAAGCTTCACGCGGCCTCTAATGTCCTTTTTCTTTCCAAATGTCTATAATGTTTATATGGTTCACTGGATGGTCTGTAAAACATTAACAAAATATCACAGGAAGCTGACACTTGTAAATAATATTCATATATGGATTAGTGATATTTTAAAAGATGCTGGAGCTCTCTGGATAATATTTCAGTCTATTGCATGGGTTGGTAAATACATTTTTAATAGACTAAAATTATTTTTTTCTTGAAAGTGGTCTATATTATTACTCATCACTGATTACTATATGTGGAATTTCACTAAAAGTCCTTCATATTCTAACTCTACATTCATTTATCTTTACTGTGATGTATAATATGTGTGTCTTTGTTGTATAATAACAATACAATGTATGATTTAATTTAAAAGCTTCACGCGGCCTCTAATGTCCTTTTTCTTTCCAAATGTTTATATGGTTCGCTGGATGGTCTGTAAAACATTAACTAAATATCACAGGAAGCTGATACTTGTAAATAATATTTATATATCGATTAGTGATATTTTAAAAGATGCTGGAGCTATCTGGATAATATTTCAGTGTTTATGCATGGGTTGGTGAGTACATTTTTCATTCACTAAAATGAGTCTTTTCTTGAAAGTGGTCTATATTATGACTCATAACTGAATACTATATGTAGAATATCACTAAAAGTCCTTCATATTCTAATTCTACATTCATTTATCTTTACTGTGATGTATAATATGTGTGTCTTTGTTGTGTAATAACTCAGAAACTTTAGAATTTATAAAGGTACTGCTTTAAGGTAAAAAATAATTCTGGCAAAACTGATGAAAAAATTCCGGCCTGCAAGAGAGGTTCTGGTCTGCCCCAAGGAATCTTCACGTCCAGCGCAGAGCCACCTCCAAGCTGCTCTCACCGGTTATATATCCACTGTCGGATCCTCCTGCATGCACTCGAGCAGATAAAAGCCAGAGCTAAGGCTGCTTCTTTAGTGTTTCCCTTAAGCTTGGTTATGCAGTGGTGGGTTCTCAGGAAGTCGCACCGCAGTGGGAATCGTGGTTTTGGGCGGCTCAGAATGCAGCGCTCGGAGGTGCTTCGTAGTCTGGGTTGGTTACATAACCCTGCATTTACGCACGAGCAACGTGAACTCCTTCACATATCGTTTGTAGTTTAAATTTCAATATCCTTTTTGCTTCTAATGTAAAGTCCCTTAACCTTGAGTCGGTAGTGTAAATTTCCATATCTTTATGTCAGTATTGTTAACTTTCCTAACTTTATAATAATAATAATAAATTCTTTAAGCGCCAAACACGGCGCATAAGGCAGAAACCAGTGCTCTCCAGGTTGTTCGTTGTGACGCCACTCCTCTTAGCTCTTGCACATTATTTAGGCCCAACGTTCTTCCTTCTCTTATTATTGTTCTTCTGAGTGTTTCTTTTGGTCTTCCTTTTTTCCGCTTACCCTCAGGAACCCAAGTGAGCGCCTGTAGTGGTATTCTGTTGTTTTGCATTCGTAGGACATGACCGATATATGACCATCGTCTTTTCCTTATATAGTCGGAGACATATTTCTGCCTAGAGTCTTCTCTTATTTGTCGATTAGTCTTGAATTCTTTCCAACTGATGTTCATGAGTTTTCTAAGACATTTGTTCTCGAATGTATTCAGCTTGTTCTCCAATGATTTTGTTATTTTCCAACTCTCACAGCCGTATGTTAACACTGAGATAACATTTGAATTAAACAGACGAAGCTTGGTATGTATATTCAATGATCGTAATTTCCAAATGTTAGATAATCTATTGAAGGCGCTAGCTGCCAAAGCAATTCTAGTATGGATTTCTCTTGTTGTGTCACCATCCTGAGTCATTTTTACTGCCTAAATAATTGAAACTTTCAACTTTCTGTAGTTTTTCCCCGTTCAAGATGATATCAAAGGTCTCGTTAGAAAAGTTCATAGCTTTAGTTTTAGAGGCATTTATTTGGAGACCAATTTTAACCGAGAGATGACACAAATTATTTATTGCTTCTTGGGATTGTCTTGGTGTTGAACTTAAGAATGCTACATCATCTGCGAAATCCAGGTCCCCCAGGAATTTTCCATTTGTCCATTTTATACCCAATTGTTCATTGTGGGTATAGTTTCTCATAACCCAATCAATAGCTATTCCAAAAAGTAGTGGTGACATAATACAGCCTTGTTTCACCCCTGTTTCTACTGTAAACCATTCTGTATTCCCTTTATTTGTTCTAACACAACATCTTGCATTGTCATATAGCGCTTTGATTATATTCACATATTTTGTTGGAAAACCATAGATTGTAAGTATCTTCCACAATGATGGGCGGTGTAGACTATCAAAGGCTTTTTGAAAATCGACGAAGGTGATAATAAGTGGCGATTGCCTTTCCACTGATTCTTCTATAATTGTTCTTAGTGTGAATATTTGATCAATACATGATCGTTTCGGCCTGAAACCCGCTTGTTCTTCTCTGATCTTTTCGTCAGCATGCAATTTAAGTCTTTCTAACATCATGCAACATAATAATTTTCCAGGTACTGATAATAGAGATATACCACGCCAGTTATTACAGTCTGATAGATCACCTTTCTTCGGTAACTTTACAATAATACTGTCTTTCCATTGTTGTGGTGGTTGTTCTTCTCTCCATACTTCATTTATAATATCTAAAATTCTCAAGAGGTTGTTGTCATTAACTGCTTTAATCATTTCCCCTGAAATTTCGTCAACTCCAGCAGCTTTAAAATTTTTTAATCTTTTAACGGCTTGTTTGATCTCGTCCAGCGTGAATTCATCGCAAGTTATTGGCAAGGTGGTTGTGGATGTTTCATTATTAAAATCAGGTGTTACTGTTGGTGGTGGTCTGTTTAGCACCTCCATGAAGTGCTCAGCCCATCTCTTCATTTGTTCTTTTTCTGTTGGTATTGAATTCCCTAATTTACCTTTAACAGGTGTTTCCATAGCAGTAGGCTGGTGACATAGTTGTTTTGTAATTTGATAAAGGCACCTACTATTACCAGTTCTTGCAGCATTTTCAGCTTCTACGGCCAGTTCATTGATGAAATGTCTTTTATCTCTTCGAGTTTTTGTCTTCACTTCTTTATTTAACAAGTTATAAGTTAGTTTGCAAGATTCAACTGCATTATGTGTACTTGCCGCTAGTAGTTTAAGTTTTGCTGTTTTCCTTTCTTGTATTTTATCCCAAGTATCTTCTCTCATCCATTTTTTCTTTTTATGTACTAGGTATCCGGTGGTCGCTACAGCTGCTTCTGTCATTGCTGTTCTCAGTTGTTCCCATTTAGTATCGATTGTCTTGGTGGTGATATCGTTGTCAATTTTGCCTAAAGCATCGAAATAGTTGTTCATTTTGACATTATATTCCTTCTTTATATCATTTGATTGCAGTCTGTGTACATCTATTCTTCTATTTTTATTCGGTTGGTATAACTTCTTCAGTTTAATTCTCATTTTAGCTATGCAGAGGTTATGATCGCTTCCGATCTCTGCACCTCTGTATGCTCTGACGTCTTGAACTGATGAGCGAAATTTAGCGCTTATGCAGAAGTGATCTATCTGGTTCTTAGTTCTGCCATCAGGTGAATTCCATGTTATCTTGTGGATATTCTTATGTGGAAAGATGGTGTCTGCCACAACGAGGTTTGATATTTCACAAAGTTCTAGAAGTCTTTCGCCATTTTGATTCATACAGCCTATGCCATGAGTACCGAGATATCTTTGTACTCCATCGTTGTTGTCATCTACTTTGGCGTTAAAATCACCCATGACTGCTATTATGTCATGCTTGGGTATTGTGTTGATGGTACTTTATGCCAGTATGTAAATTTTCCTAGCATTGTGTCAGTAATGTAAATTTTCCTAGCATTGTGTCTGTACTGTAAATTTTCCTAGCTTTGTGTCTGTAGTGTAAATTTTCCGCATTGTGTCTATAGTGTAAATGTTCCTAGCTTAGTATTTGTAGTGTAAATTTTCCTAGTTTTGTGTCTGTAGTGTAAATTTTCCTAACTTTGTGTCTGTACTGTAAATGTTCCTAGCTTTGTGTCTGTAGTGTAAATTTTCCGCATTGTGTCTGTAGTGTAAATGTTCCTAGCTTTGTGTCTGTTTTGTAAATTTTCCTAGTTTTGTGTCTGTAGTGTACATTTTCCTAATTTTGTGTCTGAAGTGTACATTTTCCTAGTTTTTGTGTCTGTATTGTACATTTTCCTAGTTTTGTGTCAGTAGTGTAAATTTTCCTAGTTTTGTGTCTGTAGTGTACATTTTCCTAGTTTTGTGTCTGTAGTGTACATTTTCCTAGTTTTGTGTCTGTAGTGTAAATTTTCCTAGTTTTGTTTCTGTAGTGTTAATTTTCCTAGTTTTGTGTCTGTAGTGTTAATTTTCCTAGCTTTGTGTCTGTAGTGTAAATGTTCCTATCTTTGTGTCTGTAGTGTACATTTCCCTAGTTTTGTGTATGTAGTATACATTTTCCTAGTTTTTTGTCTGTAGAGTAAATTGTCCAAGCTGGTAAGAAGGATAACAGACTACAGTGTGTGATTCAAGGTCCACCTCTGAAAAAAATCACCAGATAGTTGCATTGTGGTTACCGGTCTAGGTGAATTAAGTATCTTGGACATCAGCACCTGATGTATGACATGACGTATCAGCAGTGAAAGAACCTGATTTAGATAAATATTCATTACTTTGAAGAAACAAGATCAAGAAGTCACCAATTGCTCGAAATGATGAAAAATAACATTGCCATTCTGTAATTTTCCAATTTGTGATTTGTGTAAATACATATCTGCAATCTTTACAATTATAATTAATAAATGGACAGATACATTTTATAAATCGCAGTTGATTGATTGTTGTTTAAATTCCAGTTTCTGCTGAAACTGTGCTATTGTGGGGAAAATTAAGAGAATTATTTAATATTTAAACTGGTAGGGATAATTAACGAGCCGCAATTCACACCAAATATTACTAGAGACCCTTGAAGCATAGGATAGGTCTAGCGAGAAGGTGACTTCCTTCACAGCTCTTTTCTACTGCTACCCCATCTGTGCAGATAACTACCTGACTTGTCCAGTGCCATCCCTACCACTAGTTCTTCAGTTCTCTTCTCCATTTCTGGGAACTAAATCTCTTAATTTCTTTCCAACATTTATTTCCACACAGGGGACATAACTACGAATATGCTTGATTGTGCTTGACAGAGTTACCGGGCTTAGAATGTCAATTGCGTGTTATTCTCAGACGCCGTGTGGGGAGGGAATAGCTTGGCGTAAATGTATTACGCCATGTTACTCTCTTGCGCAGTGAGTCTGATTCTTTTCCATGTTCTAGACAACATTATCTTCTTTGAGTAACTGCAATGGTCTGCTACCTGTTATGTACTAGTATGAACTCTTTGTATATTAAGAAGATTTTTATGTTTAGTCCAGAGTTCAAAAGCGATGCAATCTTTTTTCCAGTGTTATTTTTTTACAAAAAAAAAAAAAAGATTGCCTTGCTGTAGCCAGGAGTGCCCCGTTCATCCTATCAATGTGTATTTAAAATTAAAATTTAGCTTAATTTTAGCCTAGACACATATTTAGGGTTATAATAGAAGGCGTGTCCAAATATAACATACCGTGCGGTCTGATTATTTTGTAGACTCGTGTTCATAAACTCGGTCTTGAGTCACGACAACGTTCGACTCAAGACTTGACTTGGAGTTTTGTTTGTTTGTTTTTTTAATCAGTTTGGTTTTAAGGACCATCTTCATTGCACACGGAGAACTCCATAAGTGCTCCGATCTCCTCCCTTAGATCACACAAGGAGGATCTCAGCACAGTACACGAACTTGTAGTAGATTTTTGATAGGGAAATTAAGACTTGGGTTGGTCCCTTCTGAATAGATTAGAACAAGTGATAGCCATGGTGAGAGATAATGAGAGAAGTAGATTTCACGAGTGAGATGGTAGAAAGTAATAGAGTCTGTCCCTGAAATCGAGAATTTTCTCTCTTTCAGCCTATCTTCTACAACAGATCTAGAGGAGTCAGACAGTCTATTGACTACATATATTAATATATATATATATATATATATATATATATATATATATATATATATATATATATATATATATATATATATATATATATATATACGAGGGCCGTTCAGAAAGTAATGCACCACATCGTTTTTCTCAGGAGCTGTTTATTCAAAAAGCATGAAATTTATACACAATATACATGGATATGTCATGTAAACATCGGTATTATTCAACATAATCCCCATCAACTTGTACGGCTCTATGCCAGCGCGAAACAATTGCATGTATTCCTAGCCCGTACCAGATTTTGTCTTGATCATGTAGCCATTTCTTCGCTGCATAAATCACTCCTTCATCATCCTCAAACCTTGTCCCACGGAGTGCATCTTTAAGTGGACCAAATAGATGAAAATTAGAGGGTGCCAAATCGGGACTATAGGGTGGATGGGGTAGTACAATCCAATCAAATTTGGTGATTGCTTCCCGTGTTGCCAGACTTGTGTGAGGTCGCACATTGTCGTGAAGGAGAAGCAGGTCTGCTGGATTCTTGTGCGGCCGAACTCTGCGAAAACGTTGATTGAGTTTTTTCAATGTCTTAATGTAAGCTTGCGAATTGATTATCTCTCCTCTTGGCATAACGTCCACAAGAATCACACCTTCAGTGTCTCGAAAGACAGTGATCATGACCTTTCCAGCTGAAGGAATTGTCTTGAATTTCTTTCTTCGAGGTAATTGCGGATGATGCCACTCCATTGACTGTCTTTTTATCTCAGGTTCAAAATGATGTGCCCAGGTTTCGTCACCTGTAACGATCATAGCCAAAAAGTTCTCTCCATCAGCATTGAAACGCTCCAACAATTCAGAAGAAATTGCTTTCCTTTGAAATCGGTGGTCATTTGTGAGACTTTGAGGAACCCATCTTGCACAAACCTTAGAAAATCCGAGTTTTTATAACTGCATTTGCACTACCAATGCTGACTGACAGCTGTAAGGCCAATTGTTGAGTAGTGATTCGCCTATCAATAAGAATAATGCCCTCAGCGCATTGCAACATTTCTGCGTTGGTCGCTGTGGCAGGACGTCCACAGCGCGGCCGATCAAGCAGCTCCGTATCTCCACTTCCTGATTCTTTGATTCTCTGAACCCAGCGACTGACTGTACTCCTGTCGACTGCAAAACTTCCATACACATCACATAGCCATTGTGAATATTCACAACAGTTTCCTTCTCTGCAACGAGAAATTCTATCACAATTCGCTGTTTATAACGCAAGTTGCTAACACGCTCCATTTCAACGGTTTATGGCAGCCGTATTATTTGGCCGGTTGCGGTGCAATTTGTTGCACACAATTGGCACATGCCATATTTGAAGTGTGCAAAATGTCATGCTTCTATCTTCATTATTAGCTGAGAAAAACGATGTGGTGCATTACTTTCTGAACGCCCCTCGTATATATATATATATATATATATATATATATATATATATATATATATATATATATATATATATATATATATATATATACCACTCACGTATACACACACATAAGTGACGACAGTTAGACGCACAGACGTGAAAACTATAACAATGGAATATAGATATGTTGGAACGAGCTGACCGACACGCTTGAGTAAAGTTTATGTAAAGTTTATTAACATAAGGAAAATTGACCACAACACATAAATGTTAATATCAAGCATAGAAAATACATATAAGGTAATGAATTACTACAAGTATAATATACCCATAGGTGTAATCTTTTCCCTCGATGCATAGCCCACAGTCCTGTTAGAAGAAAATGTGATAGCCCCAAAGAGTCACGGATGCATACGCTATAGTCTAAGATTTCCCTTTAAAGGTATGAACAGAACTGATACTCTACTCTATCCTAAGGAAAATATCATTAGCAACAAAACTGCATAAAGGAATTTTTAAGACAGCACAATGGGTGCCAAAAATACAACAATAAAGGAATCACTCAGTCCTGCATTCACTCTATTCATGTCAGCCGTGGCCACGCGCTTGCATTCGTACTTACAGCTTTGGTAGCAACTTCTGGAAAAACAATTTTTAGGACATACACTTACAGAATCTCCAGTGTTATTCTTGGCCAAGGGAACCCCAGCTCCGCAAAGACAGGTTGAGTTCACTACTTCAGGGAACATTTCCTTGGTTTTTATTATTTAGGATATCTGTTTATGTCACATTAAAATTGTCCAGGCACGAAAGTTAACAGCGCGCACAGTGTCAATAGCTTAGGTTTTCCAGTACCTACGAATGTCAGGTCGGTGCCTTCTCTCAGTATAGAAATTTAATTTGGTCACACCACAATTAGTCAAAAATGTCGGAATGTTAATGGTTTGTAATTTTTCTCGCCACAGGGCTGCATGTACATGAGAGTTTGTGAAGAAATATAATCTGGTTCAATTGACCCAGTATAGGCATTTAGTCTTTAAAACCGTTAGTGAAATTTGTACTCTGTCTATTTCTGGAGGCAAACACACTGCCAGACCGGTGTTAACTTGTAGACCCACGTGGTTAAAGATAAAAATGTTTCTTCTCTCAGTTGTACTAAAACCGCTGGTAAAAGTTGGGCTGACCCAAAGCTGTATAAGGAAGAGAAAAGTACAAAATACTTAACCACAATATTTGCTTCGGTTATACTTACATTATAACTGCAAGCGTAGAGCTTGTCTTAACGTTAAAACTCCCGTGAAATAATTATGATCGTTTAAAAAAAACAATCATCATGAATCAGAAATACCTACGTATTTCGTCAATACTCAATGATGACTCAGTGCAGTTATAAGTTAGTTTAAAATATACTCGGACTGGTTACTAGCAATTTAATTAAATTTATTTACAGCTGCATGAGTTTAAGCTAGAAATAATAATTTATTCTGCTTTCCACTGTAACACGTCAACTAGAGAATATAACAGACTTATAATTTAATCCCTCTGCACAGAAATTAACTAGTGAAATAAAATAGGCGATTTACCACTTAAATCACTCACAAAATACTAGATATATAATATTACCTCCAAACAGCAATACAGGCGATCACCACGACTACTAGAATTATTCACTTATATCGGTATTCTAGAAGCTCGGCAAAAATTGACGAGAAAACTAAGAACTTCGCTATACAAGCTTATTCTCTACCACGAGCAATCCGTATATTGCAACTTAGGAGGACTGAATGCATGCAGTCTCAGCTACTGGTGTAGATATCTGAAAACAGACAAAGGATCCCACGCTATTTCTCCCAAAACGCAAAATAATCCCGTCTAACACTTCACATTCAGTCGGGCGCCAGTCATAAACTGCCAATGCGCGTCTTAACACCTCCTGCTAACTATGGCCATCTCTGAGCGATGCATGTGTTTCACCTTACACCTATCGCCGAGAAATCTACCCTAAATGCGTCGTGTCAGATGAAAATGTAGACGATTGTCTGCCATCTTCTCTCTGTCGAGAACGAATTTCACACTATTCGCTCCCGCCGAGGACTGAGCTTACGCAATAAAATGAGTTGTTACATAAGAAAAGAGACAGGCGAAGGTATGAATGGGAGAGTTATATTTTCACAATCAAACGAATTCGAAAATAGGATAAAAGAGCGATAATAAAGTAGAAGACACGGGTAGAATAAAGAAAAGATATAGAAATTTATTAATCATAAATCTCTCTGCGACAGAACTCCATAGCACCAGCGAGAATCCCAATGTGTGTATATGGGAATCACACATTCTATAAATATATTTTTTGGTGGTGGGTAGGTTTCTAATTTTTAAATTGTGCCAGGGCAGCGGCCTGATAGGCTTACTCTTTACGATTTCCAACTGCCGTGGGATTTTTAACGTGCGCAACTTTCTCACAAGACCTCCTATTTTTTCGCCCTTATCCGAGAAGGCTAGGCATCCGATCTTACTACCCTGGACACCATGGGGGAGTATGACATCATTAGGTCCATAGGTTCTGAAAAAAAATTTCCATAAATTATTTTGCCTTAACTGGGAATCGAACCTGGTACCTCTAGAATTCCAGGCGGACGCCATACCTCTTAGCGACTCCGGCCTCCAGTGACTCGGGATAAGTGAATAATAAGCACAAATAGGTTAATTACTTGCACTCGTAAGAAATAAAGAAGTATAAAACTAGACATAAACAAGTGTAAGAGAAATTATAGGCTTGACAAACTAAAAATCACCGACGTAATTCATAACGCACTTATTTTGGGAAACTAAAAATTGCTTTGTTTTAATGGATCAAATAAAATGAATATTCTCCGATGAAATAAAAGACAGTCAGTAAATAAAATAGTCAAAATAGCGATGATTATTTTTTCATTATTATACAAGGTATATGATAATTAGTGTGATTTTTCCAATAAAAGCGATTATGCCTATAAAAAGTATGAGATAAAAAATGTGTGAGATCAAAAATGTGTTGGATAAAAAATAAGTGGGATCAAAAATGTGTGGGATCAAAAATATGTGGAATCAAAAATGTCTGGGATAAAAAATGTATGGGATCAAAAATGTGTGGGATCAAAAATGTGTCGCATCAAAAATGTATGGGATCAAAACTGTGTGGTCTCAAAAATGTGTCGGATCAAAAATGTATGGATCAAAAATGTGTGGGATCAAACATGTGTGGGATCACAAATGTGTGGGATCAAAAATGTATGGGATCAAAAATGTGTGGGATCAAAAATGAAACTTGACCTGGGGCTCGACTTAAAAGCTACAGTTAGGTGGTTTTTTTAAAGATTTATAATTTGTTGACAAGGCACGCTCCATTCAGCCTAGACACGGTCCTTCGGTTATATTGAGACACATGTCCAAATATGAAAGACCTTGTGGGCTGCAACTGTAAGGGACTTGAGACTAGACTTTGTATTAGAGACTTAAAACTTGACTTAACACTCGCCGTTATAGGTGTGTTAGAGACTTAAAACTTGACTTGAGACACGATATGATATGTGTTAGAGACTTGAAACTCGGCGTGAGAAACGACGAGGTAGGTTTGTTAGAGACTTCAAACTTGAGACTCGACGTGAGACGTGTGCTAGAGACTTTAAACTAGACGTAAGATATTATTGTAATGTTCAAAATAATATTGTTCCTCGTTATGTCGAGGCGCACCGTTCATCCTACACCAGGTTCCGTAGGTTATATTAGGGCGCATTTTTAAAAACAATTTTCTTGCGAATTATATATTACAAAGGTTCTAAAGTATACGACCAACAAAACAAAGAATTGCACTCATACACATACATACATTTACATATCTACTCGTACTGACGTTTACATATACAGGCACTCCTCACTCTTTCGACAGGTTAGGGGATAGAGCACTGACGAAAGTCGAAAATCGACAAAAATCGAAGCATAACTTTTATTTAGCTTGCAAATGCATTAGGGCCGCCAAAAAACGTAAATAACTAACTACAGTAGAACTCCATTTATCCGAACCCCATGGGACCCAGCATCGTTCGGATAATCAAATGTTCGGATAATTGGATTACATAATGTATCGAGTACATGTACACATATTTCTAAAAATAATTAACCATCACAAGGAAAATACACTATAAAACATATTTACTTGTACTGTAATAATAATACCCACACTGTATTAGATCACTGTATCACCAAAATCTTTCATTACACTGCAGTGCATGTACTACTTGTATTAATTATTTTTTTTTTTAAGAAAGAGAAATGTTTTCAAAATAACATTACAAACGATTCAAAACCAGGCGCAACTTACGTATACATGTACTTGCACAGATGTAGCCCACTATTTAAAATAATGAGGAATCCTCTTTTGCACCAAACTGGATAGTCTCCTTTTGGCTGCTAAGTCCCGCATTCTCTTCAACAGCAGAAGCTGTGTAGGACAGCTGTCATCTTCTTGCTCGTACCAAGCCATCGCTGTTTCTAGTGCTATAAAGGCCTCTTCAGGACTTGGTCGACGTTTTGGGTTTTCTTCAAAATCTACAAGTACATCATGTACTTCTGAGGTGTCTTCATCATCGGTCGCTACATGTATTTGGTTTTCTTCTTGCACAAAAGACAAAATTTCTTCGTCATTCAAAAACTGAAAACCAGAATCATTATCATCTTCTAGCCACATGTGTGCATCATCTTTGTCACAGTGCGAAAATCCGGGCATTGCTTGAAACAGTTCCACAACTTCATTTATACAATCATCATTTGTGTCCACTGCAGTAGTTTCATTTCCTCCTTTTTTCCCAAGCAATCTATTCCAAGCCTTGTTGAGATTATCTTGTGACAGGGTGGTCCAAGCATCAGCTAACATATAGCAGCAGTCTTTGAGATTAAGCTTTTTGGAAAACGCCACCACACTTTCTTCATCTTCAGCCAACAATAAACGACGCAGGACTTCCTTCTTGTACATCTTTTTAAGCTTTGCTATAACACCCTGATCCATTGGTCGAATCAGTGCTGTTACATTGGGAGGCAGAAAAATTACTTTAAAATTTGCATCAACTGCATTCAGTGTATCCGTCTCTGGATCAGATGGTGCATTGTCCAGTAGAAGAATTACTTTTCCAGTTTTCTTTTCTTGTTCTCTCAACCTCTTCACATTTGGGATGAACTGATTTGTATACCAATCAAGAAATATTTCACTATTCATCCAAGCACTCTTCTGTGCTTTGTAGCACAATGGGAGACATGTCACATTCTTTAAACAACGTGGTTTTTTTGGCTTTGCCGATCATTAGCACCGGTAAACGATGACTTCCACTGGCATTCGCGGCTACCAAAATTGTTACTCTCCCTTTGCACTTTTTAAACCCAGGGGCAGCTGCTTCGCGCTGAGATGCAAGTGATTTTTGAGGCAATGATTTCCAGTATAAGCCAGTCTCATCGGCATTATACACATCATCGAGTGAATAACCTTCTTCTTCCAAAAAAAGCCAAGAATGTTTCTTTAAAATTTTCAGCGGCAGTTGTATCGCTAGATAAAGATTCCCCTTGAATCTCCAATTCTCGTATGCCATGACGAGATTTAAAGTTTCTTAACCATCTCTGGCTAACCTTAAAGTCAGGAGGACCGTCAAGTTGATTGTTGAACTGAAGTGCCTTTTCACACAGTAGAGAGCCAGAGAAAGGTTCCCCTTTGCTTCTTCTTTGCACAAACCATATATACAAAGCCTCTTCCAATTTCAAATCTTTCGCATTTCTCATGGTTTTACGTACGATTCTTCGACCCATTTTCACTATCCAATTTCGATGCAAAACTCATAATTTTATCCTTGTTACTTTTGATGTCAGAGACGGTAGCTTTCCAAACATTGAAAATCCTCGCAAGTGAAGATACAGTTTCACCTTTTCCTAGTTGAACTGTCTGTTTAGCCAGTGTTCTGCCTAGAACGCACACGTACATTGGATTGGTAAACCAGATATTAACTGACTTTATGATCTAACTGACATCCTGTACGTAAGCGACCGACCATTAGCCCATACCATCCTCGACAAATTGTTCGCACACATTTGAAGCTTGCCGCATCAAAAGATTCAGAAATGTAGTCTAACGTGACTGGTGGCGTCTGATTTTTTTTTCCTGGAAAAAGTGTTCGGATAATTGGATGTTCGGATAATTGGGGTTCGGATAAATGGAGTTCTACTGTATATAACACTTGCGAATGCGTGCAACACCCAAATAAACAGAAATAAACATAAGAATAAAGAAAATACAGTAATAAATTTAAAAAATACGTAAATAACATCTTACCTTAAAATCATTCTTGAGTAAGTAGACCATAAATATATATACAGTATGTACAGTTTTTAATGTTGGTGATTTAGAGGGATTCTAGACTTAGAAAATCGGAGAAAATTAAAGAGGCTCGTCTTCAGAACTGGAGGAACTCTATCCAATTCTTTTAGGAAAAGGTGTATTTGAAGGAGATCTAACAGGGGCTGAGGCTGATGTTGATGGCTCGAAATCTGAAAGTTTAGAAAGAGGGGTGACTGAAGTTGGTTGTGTCTTTAAAAAGGAGAGCAAGGACGTTTGCCTCATTGGTGTCTCCTTCCTTTCCATAAGAAGTTCTTTGTAACAGGCCATTTGGCGTAGTGTTTTTTTATGTCCTCTAACACTTTAACTTTGTTCTTTACAAGTGTGCTAACTGTAGAGCGAGGTACACCTAACTTGCGGCCTATTTCAGCATTTGAGATGCCTTGTTCATTAAGCTTGATTAGCTCAAGCTTTTCTTGCAAATTGAGAACCTTATGGGTTCTTTTAACTTTGTCACTATACTTAGGACTCATTATGAGTATATCAAAGCACACAAATAAGTAGCATAGGGCCTAATCACACACAAAAGTACAGTATGAATACTGTACACGTGTCTTATAATCACGATATGAGCACTGCCATTATACTGTTATCACAAAAATTACTATGAACTGTTTACAGTATAAACACGAAAATAATATAGTATTAAAAATTTGGTTATTTTAGTCACAAAAATAAGTAGTATTAATATGTTTAATCACAAATACTGTATAAGAGATTCAATGAGAACAACTTTAAAAAACAGTGCGCACCGAACGACTTCTGTTCAAAGACTGAACGACGACAGAAACATGATGACGCGCGGTTGTGATTAAAGAGCGAAGGAATTTGGAAACGTGGTTTTAATTGAAAACCGACGAAAGAGCGAAGCGTCGAAGCGACGAAAGTCGAGATATGCCTGTATCGAGTGTGTCGTAAATGAGAATGTAAGATGTATAATGAAAACTCAGTGGTAATGTCGTTAAAATTCACAAGTTCCTTTTCTGTCTATTCGTGTCTTCTGTGTAACAAACAGTTTGTTTGAAAATGTGGTCATTGTGTATGTTTAGAAAGTCAAGGCGCATGTCTGAATATTAGATACCGTGCGGATCGGTCAAGTACAATGAGAGATGGTATCGGAAACTTGATTTGATACTTGTTAGGAAAAAATAAAATACAACTTTCATTTTTGTTTCTGTGTGTGTGTGTTACAGATGTTTTTACAGCAAGCAGTCAACATAGATAATTAGAAGGAGGAAGTTCATAACGTTATTTTATGTCGTGTAAAATGAGAACATGAAAAAATATTATATCTAAACCGGTGACGTACAGAGTTAAAATAACAAACACAAAAAGTTACTGCTGTTATCTCCCTTAGTCTTTGATTATTTTATTTTTTAATAATCATTTAGAGATGCAACTGAAGGAATATGCCTTCACACTAGGTCAGATGGCCGTCTGTTTAATCTTTCAAGGCTGAAGGCAAAAACAAAAATCAGAAGGGTCACTATAAGAGACTTGTTGTTCGCTGATGATGCTGCAGTCGTCACTCAAAGCCAACAGGAGCTTCAGAGCTTGATGAATCGCTTCACTAAAGCATGCAAGGACTTTGGCCTCACAATAAGTCTAAAGAAAACGAATGTGCTGAGTCAGGATGTGGGTGCTGCACCAGTTATCACTATTGATAACTATGAATTGGCAGTGGTGCACCACTTCACATACCTAGGGTCTACCATCAATGACAAACTCTCACTGGATACAGAAACTGACAGCCGCATTGGCAAAGCTGCAGCTACCTTTGCCCGCCTCACATCGCGTGTTTGGGGAAACTCTAAACTCACAATGAAGACCAAAGCTGCGGTATATAATGCCTGCGTCACCAGCACACTCCTATATGGCAGCGAGACCTGGACGACCTATGCTAAGCAAGAAAAAAGGCTCAATACCTTCCATTTGCGGTGTCTACGCCGCATCCTCGGCATCTCGTGGAAAGATAAAGTGACAAATGTCGAGGTGTTGTCACGTGCTGGCCTTCAAAGTATGTATACGCTTCTTAGACAGCGCAGACTTCGCTGGCTTGGCCATGTTCGCCGCATGGAAGATGGTCGCATCCCAAAAGATATCTTCTACGGACAATTAGCAGATGGCAAGAGAACAGTTGGGCGACCACAGCTGAGGTTCAAAGATGTGTGCAAGAGAGATATGAGGGCACTGGACATGGATCCAGCAACATGGGAGGATGAAGCTGCCGATCGCACTAAGTGGCGATGCCATTTACGGCGCCAACTCAGATTGGGCGAAGAGAGGCTCACACAAGAAGCAGAGGTGAGGAGAAAACGTCGAAAGGAGCACCAGGAAAATAAGCAGCTGAGGGCTGTCACCTCAGGGGCGCATTCCCATAGTCAGTTATGACTGAAGGGGCTATTATTATTAATCATTTGTGAATAAATTATCTCCCTTTCAGATTCATTGATCCAATATCTTTTATGTATTTGCACACGTTACTCTCTGGGCCTGTCTGTATTTCAGTTTCTCATATCTCTCACCCTATCAATGTTTCTTTCAATGTCGAAGCTGTGAGCACGTTTTATCTACATTGTTCAACTGTCCTAGTTTGTTGCCTTATGTGTGTTCAAGGAAACTACACTTGTTCTGTACCCGGATACCTGGGAATGTACTTTCTGTGGTTGACGGTTGGGAATTCTTTTAAAAGGAGAAACAGTGGTCCTATTACGGGAGCCATACATTTAGATTTTAAAATGAGTTTTCCCTTGTTTTGACGAGGCGCATCACATTCAAACTAGATTAAAGATCAGTGGGTTACATTAAGGCGCATGTCAAATATAAAAGAATTTATGATAATACACTTGATATTCTCTTTGATGTGTTCTTGACTCGCTGTAGTGA
>JAMPIV010000767.1:0-71354 GCA_024509875.1 Oreohelix idahoensis
AAGAATGTAATAATTAATAAAATTCAGTTAAAGGGTCCTAGTTTTATAGATGTGTTTTAAACCACTAGAAATTCGCGCAGTGTTTATTAAATACATAATTAAATACTCGAGAGTGTATTATAGGCTTAACGGGAAATTTATCGCGCTTGATTTTTTTTTCGGTATGGTTACATGTCTTTTTTTTTCTTTCACACAGAGTGAATCGCTTACCCTGCGGTCCCCAGCTAAATAAAGAAAGCAATAAAGAATAAAGGAAATCATCCTATAAACTTCCAGTCATATTGAAGAAACATTTCTTTTAAAATATAATCTTGTGCGGTCCTTGCGACCTAGCTGTCAGAATTAAATGAAATAAAAGCCCACCCAAGAACATAATTTAAAGAATAATCATCAAATTAACCCTTACAAACCTGTAAGATAAACTGGAAGGTACTCATCGCCAGTAGCGATATTATATTTACTGTTTACTGTGAGAGAGTACATATTTTCCTGACTGTGAATGAGCCTAGTTTTTTTCCTCAATTGGATTTAATAAAACTATCATCACGCATTGAAGGAATTTTACCATAGCGGAGGATTAAAAGAGACCACTTCATTTTCACCCTTGTGCCGAACTGTGTTAGTACCATCCCATAGACTCCTTTTATATATATAATAAAAACACGAGAACTCTTAGTCTGCAAGTCTGGCGATAAGTGAGAATATTTGTTACCAACAAACCCTCGCAAACATCTGGGGCGGGACATCGAAGGACTAGACAGTTCATATGTCGGAAGAGTACTTGCTGTTTTTATATACTTTTTATGGATCGTCTGAGGCTGCATTCGGTAAGTGTGTGAGTATATGAGTGTGGATCCCCGCGCGTGAGGATGAATGACAGGAAATTTAATCGTTTTCTTTTGTAAACCTGTTGTTAACTTTCTTGCCTAGTAATATAATTTTTCTGTATTCCCTGCATTGTTCCTTTAAGGGGGTGTTGCTAATTGGTTAACTCTGTTTAAAAACCCCCTCCTTTCCATTTGCTTAGTAAATGTAAGAACAGCTGGGAAGAACAGGTTTTTTTTCTATCACCTATACCTAACTTTGTAAACACCCCCCCCTCTTTCAGAGTAATTAACTTCACTGTTAGGTTAACGTACCTATGTTCCTGATATTATCTATCTCTGGACTGGGTTTGTCTTTGTCTAATAAGCGGGAAGGGCTTAGTCGATACCAATCTTCTTCACCCCCTCCAAAATTTGTTATTTGCATTTGTGTAACTTATGATAATTTATGTAATACCTGATATTTGTTAGTGATTGATGTTTAAAGTGAATAAAATCACATAAAACTCATTTAGTTCTGTGTGTTGGATATACCCACAGCCCAACATTTCCCCTATTCGTTTAATATAGTTTGTATCTACATCGTCTGTGTGTGTGAAAAAACACCAAATCGGTGTGCGCGCAGAAGCGTGTCTGGAAAACTGGCAAATAATTGTTTGACCAGGAGAGCGGAAGAGAAGATTGAGAGAAGCGATTTGTCGTAAATAAGTCTGTCTTTACTCTCCTCCAGCACGCTGTGAAGCAACTATTTAATATCTACATTTTCTATCACTGAGCTTTCCATCATCATTTTCCACTCTAAACCGGACCACTATTTCTACGACTCTTTTCTCTCAAAATAAATTTACGACAATTGTCCATGGTATGCTTTCATACGGTAGGATTTATGCGGACACGCCCTCATTTTGGGGGTAAAAATTACTGTCCGCACACATTTGTTGTGAATGCCCTGTTTTGTCCGCATTTCCAGTGGTTGGACGTTTTTTCTTCACTCTGGCGGTAGCCCACGTAAAAATGGGAGATGTTCTCTATTGGTAACAGTGTAGCGTTAAATTTAGAATTCAGAAGTTGGCTACCCGACTAATTACATCGGCAACTGAGTAGCGTTTCCACTTCCGATATTACATTTTAACATCGCTTTTCGATAGCCCAAAAATCGACCAAAGGAATAAAAAATAGCCCAAAATAGCCCAAGTCGCCGATATCTAGGTTTTTATTTTCATAATTCAGAGTGGCAACGCTAGTATCCATCATTAGTTATTCTACTTTGACCTTTGACACAACTAACCTCAATCTACATCAATCAACTGAAATTTTAGTTTTACTCTTGTTGTTCATTGAGTAAGTAATAATATAATCTGAATGATTATACTTTTATTGAATTACTGGCACATGAAAAGTGGACCAAATTCTTTGAACAATCAAGAAATGTCGAGTTACTGAACTATTGCTCATTGTTCAATATTTTCTTGCTGTTCCAGGACATAATGCTAATATTGAGAGGTTTTTTTCTTTAATGGAAAGTCAGTGGACAAAGAACAGAAACCGATTCACTGTTGAATGTATTAAATTAATATTACAAGCTCAATACAATTATAAGAATGTTTCATGTACAGAGTCCCATGAGTATTTAGCAGGAAATTCAGACTTACTGACAAAAATAATGTCAAGTGAAAAGTACAATGTTAAAGACTGAATATTTAGTGATGTTGAACAAAAATAATGCTTGATGGAAAAATTATTAAAATGTACATTTTATGAAGATTTAAACATTTTTTAAAAAATGTTGTTGAAGTATTTCTATAAAGTTTATCATGACTCTTTACACAAATGTATTAAATTAGTAAAATTAATGTGTACTTCTTTGTGTCCTTTTCTTTAAAAAATTTCCTCCTGTTTAGTCAAATATAAGAAAATGTCCTCCTTAAAAAAATAATATGGTCACCCTAATATAACGCAGAAGAACTTTCTTTCGTCCTTCCATTAATTTTGCATACACTACTTTAATTAATCGAAGCAACTTCCCTTTTACGTTTAGTTTCAGTAAAAACAAGTGTTGGCTCATTCAACTTGGGGTTGCTAGGCCTGCAGGATGGAGGACATGTCGTAATATATATTATTGAATAACAGATGACACACGACATGAAGACTTGGCGCAAATTAGTTGAAGGCAGAGACAGGAAGACAGTGCTCGTCCAGAGCGCTGGGTAAAAAAGAATCATTGACCCCTGATTACTGATTCCACATTGGTTGTTGGGTACCAAGTGTCTAAATCCCAGATATGGGCCCTCGCGCAGCACCCGAAATACCCAACGCTCAATCCGCCACTGGTTGAACGCCTATGCTTCTCGGGAATTATAAGGACAATGAATGAATGTATCATTTTTATACACATTTTCTGTCCATGCTTACAAGAGTTCTCGACTTTTGGGCAGAGCCAGTGCTCACTACTTCCACTTAATTAACTATCCACAGTTTACCTTGGTGGAGACGGTGCTGACCTCCTTCCAAGACCACTGGCCTAGATTCATGAACAAATGGAATCTGGTCATCAAAATTTCATGCGGAGTAGTGTTCTTCCTTGCGTGCTTACCTTTTGCTTCCAGGGTTTGTATCCTATTGTACATTTTAGTACTCATGCTAGTGCCACTTACTTTCACTGTTGTACATCTGCGCATCTGTTCTAATAGTAATACTAATTTTTGTCAATGTAGTTGTAATAGTAGTACGACTTATCGTTATTGTAGTAGTCATCATGTGACGTATTCTTTCCAGAACGTTGTCTCCATTACAGCTGCTCTGAACGCATCACGATTCTGGGCAAGTCGACCTGCATCAGCCAAAGACAAGTTCAGACTCTCTGTGATGTCCTGGGTCCACCGTCGTCTAGGTCGACCCCTTCCCCTTTTTCCAGGGACCATGATTGTAGTAGTAGCTGTAGTAATAATAATAATAATAGTAGTAGTAGCAGTAATAACAGTTGTAGTAGTTGTATTGGTAGTAGTGGTAATAGTAGTAGTAGTAGTAGTAGTAATAACTGCAGTATTAGTAGTAGCTGTAGTAGTTGTAGTAATAACAGTAGTAGTAATTACAGTAGTCCCAACGGGCTGATCACCCGTTTGCCAGTCACTTTGATTACTGAAACAACGGCAAACGGATTGATTTGTCGTTACCCTAAAGACGCCATTAGGCGTGATGGGAACAACGGCAAAGAAAATCTATTCGCTGTTGCCCTTAAGACGCCACTAGGCGTAATGGCCACTGCTGACTGCTTTGCCGGTCGTTGGCTAAGGACGGAAGAAGGAAGAAGAAGAATTACAGTAGTAGTAGTAGTTATTGTAGTAGTAGTAAAAACAGTAATAGTAATTACAGTAGTAGTAGTTGTTGTTGTAGTAATAACAGTAGTAGTAATAGTAGTAGTAGTAGTAGATGTAGCAGTAAGTAGTATTAATAACAGTGGTAGTTGTAGTAGTAATAACAATAGTAGTAGTTGTAGTAGTTACCATAGTGGTAGTAGTAATAACAGTAGTAATAACAGTAGTAGTAGTAGTTATAACAGTAGTAGTGGTTGTAGTAGTAGTAATAATAACAGTAGTAGTAGTTGTTGTAGTAGTAGTAATAATAACAATAGTAGTAGCAAACACAGAAGTAGTAGCAGTTGTATTAGAAGTAGTAGCTGTTGTTGATTGTGAAGAAGTAATAACTGTAGTAGTAATAGTAGTTATAGTAGTAGTAGTAGTAGTAGTAGTAGCAGCAATAACATTAAAAGTAGTAGTTGTTGTTACAGTAGTAACAGTAATAACAGTAGTCGTAGCAGTTATAGTAGTAGTGGTAGTACTAGTAATAATAGTAGTAGTAGTTGCTGTAGTACTAGTAGTAGTAATAACTGTAGTAGTAGTAGTTGTTGTTGAAGTAGTAGTAATAACAGTAGTAGTAGTTATTGTTGTAATAACAGTATGAGTAGTAGTTGTAGTAATAACAGTGGTAGTGGTAATTGTAGTAGTAGTAATAGTAGTAGTTGTTGTTGTAGTAGTAATAGTAGTAGTTGTAGTAGTAGTAACAGTAGTAGTATTTGTAGTGCTAGTAGTAGTAATAGTAGTAGCAGTTGTAGTGGTAGTAGTAGTAGTGGTAGTAGTAGTAGTTGTAGTAGTAGTTGTAGTAGTAGTGGCAGTAGTAGTAGTTGAAATAGTAGTGGTTGTAGTAGTAGTGGTTGTAGTAGTAGTCGTAGTGGTTGTAGTAGTAGTTATGGTATTAGTGGTTGTAGTAGTAATTGTAGTAGTATTTGTGGTTGTAGTAGTGGTTGTAGTAGTAATTGTAGTAGTTGTCGTTGTAGTAGTAGTTGTAGTAGTAGTAGTGGTTGTAGTAATAGTGTGTAGTAGTAGTGGTTGTAGTAGTGGTTGTCGTAGTAGTTGTAGTAGTTGTGGTAGTTATAGTAGTAGTAGTGGTTCTAGTAGTAGTTGTAGTAGTAGTTGTAGTACTAGTTGTACTATAAGTTGCAGTAGTGTGGTTGTAGTAGTAGATTGTTGTAGTAGTGGTTGTAATAGTTGTTGTAGTTGTAGTGGTTGTAGTATTAGTTGCTGTAGGAGTGGTTGTAGTAGTTGTTGCTGTATTAGGTGTAGTAGTAGTAGTTTTAGTAGTGGTTGTATTAGTAGTTGTAGTTGTAGTGGTTGTAGTATTAGTTGCTGTAGTAGGTGTTGTAGTAATAGTTATCATAGTAGTGAATGTAGTAGTAGTTGTTGTAGTAGTAGTTGTTTTAGTAGTTGCTGTAGTTGTTGTTGTAGTAGTAGTTGTTGTAGTAGGGGTTGTATTAGTAGTTGTAGTGGTTGTAATATTAGTTGCTGTAGTAGTGGTTGTAGTTGTACTGGTTGTAGTATTAGTTGCTGTAGTAGTGGTTGTAGTAGTAGTTATCGTAGTAGTGATTGTATTAGTAGTTGAAGCAGTAGTAGTTGTAGTAGTAATTGTAGTAGTAGTTGTAGTAGTAGTTTTAGTAGAAGTAGTAAAAATACTAGTAGTAGTGGTTAAAGTAGTGGTAGTAACCCCAGCAGTAGTAGCAGTTGTAATAGTAGTAGTAGCAGAAACAGCAGTGGTAGTAGTTGAAGTAGTTGTTGTTGTAGTAACGGTTGTAATAGTTGTAGTAATAACAATTGTAGTAGTGTAGTAATATTAAAAGTGGCAGTAGTAGTTGTGGCAGCAGTATTAGTAGCAGCAGTAACAGTAGTAGTTGGGAAAGTAGTGTCGTGAAACGAAGTGTAACCCACTACTTTGTTAATCACTATGTCGAGATACAGATTTGCTTCAACCAATCAACTTGCACCGTTCACCAGTCTCTAAGACAGAATAAATTATACTGTTCACGCAGTTCACGCAAGATGGCGGCTAAAAACTGAATAAAATTAGGCTGTATGAGCAAAAGACGAAACCGGAGGAAACCAATCATTTTGCTCCGCCAGGAACCAACCGAAAGCCTTTCTTAAGCAGTTACCTGCCTATATATTCGGGCGGAATTTTATGCTAACCACGCAATCCCGAACTTGACGCCAAAGATACTGACTGAAGAGGAAGAAGCTGTCACCTCTTGATTTATAGTTTACCTGAGGGCATCGACCTGCAACCTACTTCACTAGTCGAGTCAAACTGGCCGTTTTTTAAATCTTGGAGGGTAATTATAAATTTACGATAACCTTTAGGAAAATAGGCCTTCAGCAGGCATATAATGTTGGTATTTGTTGTGTGTCATTATACTACCTACACCTGTATATATTTAATATATTTTGGGTTCCCTATGAATGTATATGATTGAATAGACGAAGACTAATAGACTCATACTTCAATCTATTGTCTCCTATATTCAGTCTATTGTCTCTGATAATTCCAAACTGCAAATATAACAATAACAGTCCTTGTTAGGCCAAAACAGTCCTTGTTAGGACTCAATCTATTGTCTCCTATACTTCAATCTATTGTCTCAGATAAGACCAACTGCAATATAACCAAAACAGTCCTTGTTAGGACTCAATCTATTGTCGCATCTAACTCCAATCTATTGTCTCCTATAACTCCCACCTGATATATCACCAAACAGTCCTCGTCTCGTATACTCCTATCATAAGAACATACCAATATTGTTAGGATATATGTTATCAGCTAGTATAGCACTTGTCAGAGAGGGCGTGGTATAGTATAGGGGGAAGGACATTGTTGTATCACACCTAGGTGTACATATTATTGGATTTATTCATGTATTGATTTATATTATGGGATGTATTCATGTATTAAATGTATTCATGTATTGAATCTATATTATTGAATGTATCCATGTATTAGTTTATCAGAAAGAATGCTTTGCAAGTAGACACATGTCTTGTCTCGCTATTGCTAAATCATACTGAGCCATGTTGTCATTCATCCTACATGCATACATCTGAGACACGCTCATTTCACTCACACTAGAAATAGGTGGGCTTGAGGACAGAAATTAGCCCCTATTTTTGCTTTGTTACAGGTTTATTTGTGTCCTAAAAATCTGAGGTCGTATGTTCGAGTCAATCCCGCTGCCTGGAGCTTCTCAGGAGCATAGAGATTGTACAGAAGCTACATCTTTAGTCCCCCTCAGTCTTGGGTGGGCTAAAGTAACGAGCCTCAGCAGGAGTGGTGTGAACCAAACTAAGGAGAACAGAACGTTTTAAGAGATGAGTACACATTCGTACCATTTCTGTCAGCATTGTGAGCATAGAAACTGTCAGTGATGAGAAAGTGAAATTAGCATAGCAAGAGTCAAATAAAACCTCTCGCCACACTGGGGGCTCGTTCCTGGGATATTTATGTATATCTTGAGCCATACTTAGTCTATTCATCTATCTACACTCTAACTTGTGCCAACCATAGGTAACATAAGAAAATAAATTTTTTTGTTGAGAAAATCATTATAGGATTTTTACAAAATTATTTTCTTAGGAGGAGTACCATTTAGTACTCAGTAAATAGTTGATGCTCACAAAGTTGCATGGAAATTTTTTGTTCATTAAGTTTAATTACAATAATTGGGTTATAGTAAATATACATACCCTATCTAAGTAACGCCATGGCTGATCTGGTGAAGTTCAGGACTGCGATCATGCAGATGGGTAAGGAATTAAATATGACAGGTGATGCTCTTACTCAGTATGTCACAACAGAAGTGGACAAACACATGGATAGGGAAGAAAGAAAGTTGCAATTAGAGGCTGAAGAAAGGCGGTTGCAAGCAGAAGCCAAAAGACTGGAAGCTGAAAGAGAAGCCAAAAGACTGGAAGCTGAAAGAGAAGTCAAAAGACTGGAAGCTGAGAGAGAAGACAAAAGACTGGAAGCTGAGAGAGAAGACAAAAGACTGGAAGCTGAGAGAGAAGACAAAAGACTGGAAGCTCAGAGAGAAGACAAAAGACTGGAAGCTGAAAGAGAAACTAAAAGGTTAGAAGCTGAGGAAAGGAAATTACAAGCAGAGAGAGACCATCAGTTGAGATTAAAAGAGCTTGGAATTCAGGCAAATACTGGCAATAATCGTGGTAGCTCACCTCACTCTGAGAGTAGCTCCAGCCAGAGCACCTCAAGTGGGGCCATGAATTTTCATCTGGACCCATTTGTTGAGAAAGAATATGCCATCGAGTCGTACCTGGATAGATACGAAAGACTAGCCACTACCTATGGCTTAGTGAAAGAAAAATGGAGTCTTAAACTATCTCAGGGATTGAGAGGTGTGGCCTACGATGTGTATTTGAAGTTCTCAAGAGATGACCAGGAAGATTATGACATCCTGAAGCAGGCACTGCTTGTGAGATATGAAAAGAACTCAGAATCATATAGAAAGAAATTCCGAACAGCTAAACTTCTTCCAGGAGAAAACTATCACCAATTCTCTGCTATATTGGAAACCTATTTGGAAAAATGGAGTAGTTTAGGGAAGTGTCAGGATCTGAAAGAAATGATAATGATGGAGCAAGTGAAAGAGTCCATGCCTCAAGAAATGAGGAAGTTTATCATGGAACAAGGAGCAGAGAGATTGGAAGATATTGTAACTGTTGCTGAGAGATATCAAGCAGCTCAGGCAGAATTATTAGGAAATAAGAAGAAGCAGGGTGAAAACTTCAAATCTTCACAAAACTATACCAAATATGAACAAAAGGACCATACCACAAGGAACAAACAAAGATTTGACCAAAAGGACAAAAACCCTCTAAGATCCGATAAGACACCTTACCGGAAGGAAGGAAAGTGGTGTAAAACTTGTCTAATGAGTAACCACAATACTGCGGACTGCAGAAGGAAGAATCCTCCTCATGCTGCATGTCTTACAACAGGGAATCAGGGAAGGAAGGAAATGGCAGTAAGTCAGAAAGACTTCCATCATCCCCCTGTCTGTGAGGAAGTGACCGTGAATGGCACTCAAGTACTGTGTTTATATGACACAGGATTAGACTTTGATTCAGTTGTGTGCTCTTCTCTAGTGAGTCCTGACCAGATAACCACAGAAACAGTGGAAATCAGAGGTCCGATCAAGGGAGCAAGAACCATGACATTACCCATAGCCCGAATCAACATAAGATCTCGCTATGTGGAAGGAGAAATCAAAGCAGCAGTGATGGACGACCCTATTTACCCTTTGATTTTGGGGTGTAGGTATGTTTTCCTTGGAGAACCTATAAAACCCGTAGTTATGGCAACGGTCCAGACCAGGGAAAGCTCCAGGAAAATGGAGGAGAATCCTATCAATACTCATCCAGAAGAGATGAAAAAGGCTCAAGCAGCAGACAGCACGTTGAAGCCTTGTTTTGGCAAATTGCCTAAAGCACATAACCCTCCAGAGAAAGGAGACTTGTATATGAAGAATGGCCTACTATACAGAAAAGCTGGAACAGGACCTAAAGGGCATGGACAGCTTGTAGTGCCAAAATCTTACAGGGAGAAGGTTATGACGCTAGGACATGCTATACCCTTCAGTGGACATATGGGAATAGGGGCCACTGGACAAAGGATAGCCTGTCACTACTTCTGGCCAGGAATTACAGAGGACATAAAAAGATATGTAAGATCCTGTCCAGAATGCCAAAGAGTAGCTCCTAAGCATAGGACTGCACCAGCAACAATGGGAGAAATGCCTATTATGGGAACCCCTTTTGAACGTGTTGCAGTAGATATTGTTGGACCCCTCACTAGGACCAAGAAGAGAAATGCTTACATCTTAACCTTGGTTGATACTTGCTCTATGTGGGGAGAAGCAGTGGCCATGTCAGCTATAGATTCAATGCACGTGGCAGAGGCCCTGTTGACAATATTTACCCGATTAGGTTTCCCGCATCAGATATTGACTGACAATGGGTCTCAGTTTAAGGGAAAGCTAACACAAGAAGTATTCAGGATATTTCAAGCCAGGCACTATCATTGTAGTCCCTACCATGCCCAAGGGAACGGTCAAGTAGAGCGGTTCAATGGTACGCTAATTTCAATCCTTAGAAAGCTGGCGAGTGAAAAACCTGATACTTGGGATACATACTTACCCGCTGCACTATTTGCATATAGGAAGTACCCCACAATTCAACTGGATTGGCTCCAGCTACATTGTTGTTTGGAAGACCAATAAAAGGTCCACTGGAAGCATTGCTGCGGACATGGACTGATGAAAAGGCAGAGGAAACAGTGACTTCCGCATACCAGTACGTCAACGAGTTGACATCTCGATTGAAAGCAGGTTGGAAACTGGCCAATGATAACTTAAGACAGGCCAGGAGGAAGCATGCTGCGTACTACAACAAAAAAGCAACGGATAGGGAACTGGAGGTGGGTGAAAAGGTGTTATTACTGTTGCCGAGCAGCAATAATAAATTGCAGATTGGATGGCAGGGACCCTATGTCATACTGGAGAAACTTTCCAGGACCAATTATAAGATTGACAAGAAAGGAAAGGAGAAGGTATATCATGTCAATCTTCTTAAAAAATACTATGACAAGGAATCATCAGAAGTTGCACATATTATGACCCTAGCCATTGCAACAGAAATGCACGGTGAACCACTTCACTCTATGGAGTATCCACTCACAACTACAGAGGATTATGTTCAAGTAAATATTAGTGAACATTTAACTCCAGAGCAGAAGAAGAGGGTTCAGAAAGTGTTGGAAACCCATGCGGATGTGCTCACAGATAAGCCAGGTCGTACGAATCTGTTAGAGTACGACATGAAGGTTACCGACCCTACCCCAGTATGCATGAGAACATACCCTATACCCTATGCGAAAGCCCAAGCACTAAGGGAGGAAGTTGATTATCTGTTGAAGGAGAAAATTATCTCGAAATCAGACTCTCCCTATAGCTCAAGTGTGGTGCTATTGAGAAAGCCGAGTGGTGAACACAGGTTATGTATTGACTACCGGAAGCTTAATGCGATCACAGAATCTCAGGTGGACCCATTACCTGACACCAACCAGCTGTTCTCTACACTGAGTAAGGCTAGGTATTTATCGAAGGTAGATCTAAGCAAGGGATACTACCAAATACCAGTGAAACCAGAAGTTAGGAAAATGCTGGCATTTAGTACATCAGACGGACACTACGAGTTTAATGTACTACCTTTTGGGCTGAAAAATGCTCCCAGTATATTTTCAAGAATGATGAGGAAATTATTGGAACCTCTACAAAATCCCCATATAGTGCACTAACTTTATGGATGACATTCTTGTTGCTACAAACACATTTGAAGAGCATATAGTAGCGCTCTCCATGTTGTTTGACAGACTGAGAGAAACTGGATTGACTGCACGTCCAACCAAGTGCTATATCGGTTGTAAGGAGTTGGAATTCCTAGGTCACACTATTTCTACAGGGCATATGTCTCCTGACCCAAAGAATATAGAGAAGCTAAAGAAGGCATCCAGACCTCAAACGAAGAAAGATGTGAGATCATTCGTGTCATTATGTGGGTTCTATCAGAAGTACATACCCCACTTTAACTCTCTGTGTGCACCATTAACTAACTTAACGAAGAAAGGACAGCCTGATAAAATCCAATGGAATGCTGATTGTGAAAAAGCTTACACAGAGCTAAAAGCAAAACTCACCAGCAAACCCATCCTTACACTACCCGATATCACACAGGAATTTGTATTAAGAACGGACGCAAGCAGTATAGGTATTGGTGCAACTCTCTTGCAGAAATCAAAAGCCCAGCCGGAGGAACTTTTACCAGTCGCCTACGCCAGTAGGAAGCTGAATGCAGCTGAGTTGAATTACTCGACCATAGAGAAAGAATGTTTAGCTCTAATTTGGTCCATCAACAAATTTTCACCTTATCTGTATGGGACACACTTCATTGTCCAAAGCGATCATCAACCTTTAACATTCTTGGCTGCATCTAAAAAGCTAAATTCGAGATTGTTAAGGTGGAGTCTGCTTCTGGCGCCTTATTCCTTTACCGTGAATTACATTCCGGGAAGAGACAATGTAGGAGCTGATTTTTTAAAACGACACCCTAGTACTCTGGAAGGACAGACGCAAAAGGATTAACCACAGCAGGGGTTTACACGTCAGCTATGACAAGTCACAGCTAGGAAAGGAGGGGGCTATGTCGTGAAACGAAGTGTAACCCACTACTTTGTTAATCACTATGTCGAGATACAGATTTGCTTCAACCAATCAACTTGCACCGTTCACCAGTCTCTAAGACAGAATAAATTATACTGTTCACGCAGTTCACGCAAGATGGCGGCTAAAAACTGAATAAAATTAGGCTGTATGAGCAAAAGACGAAACCAGAGGAAACCAATCATTTTGCTCCGCCAGGAACCAACCGAAAGCCTTTCTTAAGCAGTTACCTGCCTATATATTCGGGCGGAATTTTATGCTAACCACGCAATCCCGAACTTGACGCCAAAGATACTGACTGAAGAGGAAGAAGCTGTCACCTCTTGATTTATAGTTTACCTGAGGGCATCGACCTGCAACCTACTTCACTAGTCGAGTCAAACTGGCCGTTTTTTAAATCTTGGAGGGTAATTATAAATTTTACTTCACTAGTCGAGTCAAACTGGCCGTTTTTTAAATCTTGGAGGGTAATTATAAATTTACGATAACCTTTAGGAAAATAGGCCTTCAGCAGGCATATAATGTTGGTATTTGTTGTGTGTCATTATACTACCTACACCTGTATATATTTAATATATTTTGGGTTCCCTATGAATGTATATGATTGAATAGACGAAGACTAATAGGACTCATACTTCAATCTATTGTCTCCTATATTCAGTCTATTGTCTCTGATAATTCCAAACTGCAAATATAACCATAACAGTCCTTGTTAGGCCAAAACAGTCCTTGTTAGGACTCAATCTATTGTCTCCTATACTTCAATCTATTGTCTCAGATAAGACCAACTGCAATATAACCAAAACAGTCCTTGTTAGGACTCAATCTATTGTCGCATCTAACTCCAATCTATTGTCTCCTATAACTCCCACCTGATATATCACCAAACAGTCCTCGTCTCATATACTCCTATCATAAGAACATACCAATATTGTTAGGATATATGTTATCAGCTAGTATAGCACTTGTCAGAGAGGGCGTGGTATAGTATAGGGGGAAGGACATTGTTGTATCACACCTAGGTGTACATATTATTGGATTTATTCATGTATTGATTTATATTATGGGATGTATTCATGTATTAAATGTATTCATGTATTGAATCTATATTATTGAATGTATCCATGTATTAGTTTATCAGAAAGAATGCTTTGCAAGTAGACACATGTCTTGTCTCGCTATTGCTAAATCATACTGAGCCATGTTGTCATTCATCCTACATGCATACATCTGAGACACGCTCATTTCACTCACACTAGAAATAGGTGGGCTTGAGGACAGAAATTAGCCCCTATTTTTGCTTTGTTACAGGTTTATTTGTGTCCTAAAAACCTGAGGTCGTATGTTCGAGTCAATCCCGCTGCCTGGAGCTTCTCAAGAGCATAGAGATTGTACAGAAGCTACATCTTTAGTCCCCCTCAGTCTTGGGTGGGCTAAAGTAACGAGCCTCAGCAGGAGTGGTGTGAACCAAACTAAGGAGAACAGAACGTTTTAAGAGATGAGTACACATTCGTACCATTTCTGTCAGCATTGTGAGCATAGAAACTGTCAGTGATGAGAAAGTGAAATTAGCATAGCAAGAGTCAAATAAAACCTCTCGCCACAAGTAGTAGTAGTAGTAGTAGTGGTAGTAGTAGTAGTATTGGCAGTAGAAGTAGTAGCTGAAGTAACAGTTTTACGTAAAGCATTGTCAGTAGTAGTAACAGTAGTCATAGTTAGCACGGTTGCAGTAGTAATACTAATGTTGTGTAATATTTTCATGACAGCTAATTGTGAACAATTATGTTTCAGGGCGGGATGTATTTATTCCAGCTAATCGACTGGTATTTCTCCGCGTTCACAGTCCTTGTGGTAGCTATCCTGGAATGTGTGGTTGTTTCATGGATATATGGTAAGACAACTTCTATGTGATCTTTCTATGTTTGTTTATTTATACTAGTGTAAAAGCCCATCATAAGACGGGAATTAAATTCAAAAGCACCAATACCTAACGAATATTGTACTTATTCAAAAGGATTTTAAAAAGCCACTGTGCATCACCACAGTACACGAACTACGTAGCAGCAGCGAGGATCCCAATGTGTGTATACGGGATCACACATTCTATAAATATATTTTTGTGCACACCGTCATTTGCGCATTCTTCTTTGGTAAGTGTTACTATTTTCGGGAGAGTACATATAAGGGAAACAATACAATTAAAATCTAACTTTCAACCAAAGTTGCATCCCTTATCGTTACTGACAGAAAAAGCTGGGATTTTATATATATTGATGATTTGTATGCTAACTCGGCCTGTGTCGCCCCGTGTACTTTCGGGGGTCGTTGATGAGACAAAAGAAAGAAATAAACTACTGTTTCCTCAGGTATGTCCTACAATGTTGTGCATGAGGCTGGCAACTTCACATTGTAAAACAAGTTGCTACAGAAACTGTGGCTGCAAGAGCATGTGAATGCCTGGTGCAGATTTCCTAACAGGACGGCTAGCGTCAGTGGTGTCTCCATACTTACTCCATAAGGAGAGAAAAGTGAAATGATGGTGGTGAAAATGATGCTGGTGGTGATGGTGGTAGTGATGATGGTGATAATGGTGGTGATGATGATGAAGATGGTTGTGATGATGATGCTGGTGGTGATGGTGGTAGGGATGATTGTGATAATGGTGGTGATGATGATGAAGATCGTGGTTATGATGATGTAGATGGTGGTGATGGTGGTGACGTCGATGATCTAACTACACAAACCAAGATTTCCATTTTGAGTTATTTTATTTAGAGCTGTGTTTATAATTTCTTCCTGACCATTTTTTAACCACTTTTCTTCAAGATCATCTCCGTGTTGTTTCTTTGTCGCGTTTCAAATCTTTGACCCTTGAAATCGCTATGGTACACTCATCATAGAGAGATGATACTTTACAGGTAGCTATCTTTCTTGGTAAATTTTATCCTGTCAATTTTTGATTGACATTGACCCAGCCAATAATATATAACATTTTCAAAACTTTAAAATAGTAAAATTTTGCTACAGTAAGAATTTTAAAGTCAGGGAAATTATTAACAGGAAATGTAGGTTGTGTTTTGTTTTTAAATGGGCAGGCTCCGGGTTGGGAATGATAGATTACCGATTATATCAATGTGTTTTTTTTTTTTTAAATAAGTCAGGGAACCTTTTTTTATTTTAAACACAGCTTTAGTAATGACCATCTTTTCAGGTTAGATGTTTAAACGTATCAACGTATATTTTTGCGTCAAACACATTTAATATTCTTCAAAACAATTATCTTATGAATTAAAATCATAAAATAAATAATAATAATAAATTTATTAACAACATAGCTCTGGTAGTTGTTTCGTCTCTAACAAGAAAAAATGGCCCTGTATGTTAATGGTTGGGCTTTTTGGCGAAGAATGAGAACAGGGGCCGAGAACAAATATATTTTACACCAGAAACGTTCAAACTTTACTCAGCGCCCCTAAAGTGTTATTCAAAAGTCTAGGAACTACTTTTACAATTGTTACAAAACGCACTGAAAGTGATAAAGAATTGTCCATACATTCTATTGCCTAAAATAACCATTGATTGCCAGTATCATCATTCAACCATGTTTTCATATCGTTAAAATTTTTTCCTTGACACCGATTTGACGAATTAATGATCAATGGTCATCCACTTGTATTCAATGCAATGAAATGTACAGAAAAAACGCAACTCAAATGTCAAATCATGTTTGTATGGCCCTGAAACGTGGAGAATAAGAAAACGCCAACCATCGAGTTACAGACTTTCATAAATAAGTGCTTGCGTAGAGGAATTGAAATGGTAGGCCAAGGTCACTAATCTGGAACTTGCAGGTACCAGTGGAACAGCATATTAGAAGATCCATCCTAACGATGGATACGACAATCATTGAGGGAACAGGTCGATAGCAATATAAGCCAGTCCTTGGTCTTGGAATCGCCAGAGTAAGTGAGGTAGAGGAATACTTAAAAACACACGGAGAAAAGAACTAGTGACAGAAATGAAAGATATGGAAAGACCTTGAGCTGATGGCACGGTACAGGAGGACTTGGCATACGTTTGTTGAAGGCCTGTGCTCCTTGTGGATCTTGAGATGTAATGAACGAATACTGAACAGCACATTAAACGTTTACAAATACTGTCACCCCCTTTATATATTAACTAACTATTCATGTATGTATAACAATCGGATTTCTAATCAATCATCTTTTCCCAAGGGGCTGACAGATTTTTGGATGATCTCACTTTAATGTTGACAAGACGACCGCCGTATTTGTTTGCTGTATTATGGAGATTTATCACCCCACTTTTATTAACGGTTGGTGCTTGTTAGTGCTTATTTGTTAGTGCTTTGTTGTTGGTAACTGTTGTTGGTGACTGTTGTTGGTAATATGTTGTTGGTTACTGTCGTTGGTAATGTGTTGTTGGCAATGTATTTTTGCTAACTGTTATTGGTAATGTGTTGTTGGTAATGTGTTATTGGTAACTGTTGTTGGTAATGTGTTGTTGGTAATGTCTTTTTGGTAAAGTATTATTGGTAATGTGTTGTTGGTAATGTGTTGTTGGTAACTGTTGTTGGTAATGTGTTGTTGGTAATGTCTTTTTGGTAATGTGTTGTTGGTAATGTTTTGTTGGTAACTGTTGTTGGTAATGTGTTGTTGGTAAAGTGTTTTTGGTAAAGTGCTGTTGGTAAAGTGTTGTTGGTAACTGTTGTTGGTAATGTGTTGTTGTTAATGTGTTGATTACGTCGGGTAGTTCCCGGAGGAATCTGAGAAGCAACAAAAAAAAAAAAGAAGAAAGAATATAACGACTATTCCTTCATGCTTGTCTATAAGACGACTAATGTGAGGTTGTCCATGAGGCTGGCAACCTCATTAAGTAAAACAGGTTGCTATAGGAACCACCGCTACAAGTACACATGAATGTTTAGATGCAGGCTTCCTGCAAGGAGGTCAGCTGCAGTTGTAGCTCTGTGCGTCATTGGAAGATGGTCATTGATGATAATTATGATGATAATGATGAATTTGTTTTGTTTCTAGTAAGTTTATGGTCACGACAAGCAAGGTACAGTAATGCCTAGGGACAAACATAGAAAGGCAGACCAGGAGGCACAACGAGACAGACATTTCACACAAAAACTTCCGAATGAAAGAAAACAAAAGCGGATGATAGTGAGGAAAGCCTAGAATTGGGCTTGATTGAGAGTGTTTGTGTCTGTCTTTAAGTAGTGGTGCAGATAACAGATCCACACACTCCCTGACTAGTTGATCCGGGACGTTTCCCATGTGCCGATCAATCAGTCAGTCACTCAATACCTGTAGCTTCCCCAAGAGCAATCACCTTCAACAAACACGTGCCAAGTCCTCCTGTCACGTGAAATCAGCTCAATGTTTTTCCATATCTTCCTCATCGTTTTAAATTAAATTCTGTCTCCAGTTCCTGTATCCGCGTGTTCGTCAGACAGCCTCTACTTCTCATACCCTGGGTATTTGTAGCAGTAGAATATTTGGCCACCAAAAAAATGTTGGAGTAATTAATTTTGTAGTCACCAAAGTGTAGTGGTAATATTACTACTGTAGGCACCAGGGAATGTTGAAGACTGTATGGAAGGGTGTCTCGTGTCTGGTAGGTTGTCTGATGTGTTGATAGAATGTGAAGGTCCACACAGGACTACAGTACACAGGTCACAAAGACGTCACTTTGACTCACAACGATGAAGTCCAGAAATGGTAACAGCTGGTGACGTTTCATGGATTTATTCACGATACAGGACAGTAGACGTTCCATCATCATATACATAGTCAGTACGATACTTGACGACATACAGCATAGCAATGATGAATAATATAATTGGCATCAATGCATCATAAACGACTGTAGATATATTCAGGTGCTGAAACCATCAACCTTTTCTACTACAGCCGAGATATATAGATGTAGGAGATTAAATCAACTCTCCCTTTCCGACCCCCAGCAAGACAGAAATATCTTCTGGAGTACATCAGGCAATGTCCTCTAAGTTTCTTTAATAGCAAAGGTGTCAAACCTTGACCGACGTGATACCGCCAGAGCAATAGAGTTCAACTAACAGATTGCCCTTGAGGCATGCACCAACCCGATGCATAAAAGACATGGTGATTCTTGAGCTGTAACTTCTCATGACAGTAGACTCTTTCCTGCCCAGTGGGAGAGTTAGCAAGCAGACTACAAAATGTCAATCATAAAAGCTGGCGACAAATAATAATCATAAGAAGAGCAATTACCTTTCTTCAGAAATAAACACCACAACTCACACGCCTCCAGGCGCTTAGAATCACAAGGGGAAAATCATCTGTAGATAAACTAACAACACGAGAGGACTTCCATTTTCCCCGTCAAAAATGAACACGGACGCTGAAACGCGTCTCACTCTGATCAGAACCACTGTTCGACTCCTGGAACGGAAGTCTTTTCCCACAACCTTAAATTCGACACATGCGCAGTAGCGCTAGACCCCTGAGTTAAACTCAAACGGGACGATGTTGGACACATACCAAGCAAAGATACTGACCAAATCGCGCCTTATATGGTCAGGGAATAAACATCAACTCAGGTTGCAAACATTCCAAGAAAAGCTGACCTATTCGAGCCATATAAGGATTAACAACCAGACATAAATCTAATAATAGACCGTCAGGTTAAGACACAAGAGAAGGTAACAACAATTTTAAAATGTAACCTCAGCTAACCAAGAGTTATGCACCTTTGATTACAAAAATTAAAGTGTACAATCAAGACAGGTAAACATATATATATTGACTCAGAAAAATCTGTGCGTAACAGTATTCCTGATTGAAGACTGGCTTGTAAGGCTATCAACAGTTATTTTTTTTTTCAATTTGTGCCGAACTTATTGCCAGCGTGTTCTTCTCACCTCCTGTTCCACTTACACTTGTCTGGTTCCTGTCATCAGTTCTACGTTGCTAACCTGGTCATACCATTTTAATCCTATTCCACGTATGGACTAATTTATGAAATACTATAACATCTTTGTTGATGGTTTTCCTTATGGTTATTAGTGAAATCACACCTGGGAACTTTAAAACCACCTGTTCTGCGTGGACCTTGTCTGCGTCACTGACTCCAAACGTGTCAAACACTTACGATAATTGCAAATACATATAGTAACTTACAAACAAAGATTTCTATCTGGCTTATTGTCTCATTAAACATTTCTGGTGTCATATGATCAGTATTCAACACTATACCTAGAAAACCAGGAACAACAGAATGCGAATCACATAGAACAATCAGCCTAATGAGCAATGTCACAAAATACTCCTTCGCATCATAATGGAAAGGACAAGAAATAGAATACGACCAGAAATTTCTGAAACTCAATTCGGTTTCGTTGCTGATAAAGGAACCAGAAATGCAATTTTCACACTATCAATGTTCATGGAAAGATGTATTGAGGTACAAAGAGACCTTTATGAATGCTTCATAGACTACTCAAAAGCTTTTGACAAAGTGAAACACCAAGACCTTTTTGATATTTTACATGAACTAAATATAGACGGGAAAGATCTTAGGATAATAAGGAAAATATATTGGGAGCAGGAATCCGCGATCAGATTTGAAGGAGAATTAAGTGAATTCAGATCAATTAAAAGAGGAGTTAGACAGGGATGTGTGTTATCACCTGATCTTTTTAACATATACTGCGAGACGATACTTCGAAAAATTGAACACCTCGAGGGAATTAAAGTCGGAGGACGAAATATCAACAATCTGAGATATGCAGATGACACAGTTTTAATAGCAGAGTCAGAGGAAAATCTACAAATCATTCTAGACAAAGTAGTGGAAGAGAGCGAGTTGAAAGGACTATCTTTGAATGTCAGCAAAACTGTATGCATGGTAGTTTCTAAGAAAATACAAATACCAGTATGCTTTTTAAACAGCAAAGGAGAAAAAATCAAACAAGTCAATCTCTTTAAATATTTAGGCTACACATTGACATCAGATGGCAGATGTGACACAGAGATAAAGAAAAGGATCGCCATGTCCAAAGAAGCCTTTACTAGGATGAGCAACGTAATGAAAAACAGAAACATCACCATAAGCACAAAAATTCGCTTACTAAGGAGCTATGTGTTGTCCGTTCTTTTATATGGATGCGAATGTTGGACAATGAGTAACCAAATAGTGAAAAAACTGGAGGCAACGGAAATGTGGTTTTTGAGAAGGATATTGAGAATATCGTGGACAGAGAAGAAAACTAATGCCGAGGTATTCACAGCTGCGGGTGTTAATAGATCGCTCATCAAAACCACCAGGAAAAGACAAATGAATTTTATGGGACATATTAACAGAAGAGGAGGAGTGGAGGAATTAGTCTTATGTGGGGAAAATACCAGGTAGGAAAGGATGAGGAAGGCAGAGAAAGATGTATGTGGAAAGCTTAATCAACTGGGCAACAAACAACATCGGCAACAACAACCTCATTAAACTATTAAAAGACAGAGAAGATTGGAGGGTCATGATCGCCAATGTCTGTTCCAGACCAGGCACCTGAAGAAGAAGAAGAAGAAGAAGAAGGCGTCACATGATGATGATCATGACATGTGGGTTTGGTAAAGACGGAGACGTCAATTGATTAAATGGTACAGAATATTATTATTCTGAATCATCATCATCGTCATCATCATCACTATTATTTTCATAATCATCACTTTTTTACTTGTCGGTCCTTATGGAGCATGGAGCCTACATTGTAGCTGGTCCCCTTGCCGGAAGTCTTCACCAAACATTCACATGCTCTCCCAGCGGTAGTTTCTGTCTCAATTAGTTTTGATTAAATTTAAAAGCACCAATACCTAACGGCAATTTTACTTCTTCAAAAGTATTTAAAAAACCGACTGTGCATCACCTCAGTACACGAACTACGTAGCAGCAGCGAGGATCCCAATGTGGGTATACGGGATCACACATCATATAAATATATTTTTGTGCATGTAGTGGGTTTGATGGTATTGTATGATGATGATATTTCTACGTGTGATGCATGAGGTCAGCTGTGAAGGCTCCTGAGATAAAATGTAGCTGTGAATTGTCAGAAGGCCCTTCTTGCTACCACTACGACCTCACACCTATCTTTTTTTACTAAATGAATGTGGCTACGTTAAATGTCTAGGGTAATGATATGTAATGTGTTGTGGTAGTTTTCAGACACACACACAGATATTTACTAAGTCTAATAATATTAATAAAATGTTATAATACACGGAACTAACTCAGTTGTGTAAAATTTTGATAGTAATTTTCTTACATTTATTTGTTCTGGACCAAGGTTTTATTTTGGCCAGAACATATGAAAGGTTTTAGAAATTATGAAAAAATGCATGGATATTACATAATAAATGCAAGGTGTGTACATATATGTTACTAGACTAGTTAATTTTATTATTGGTTATAGTAGTAATCTATTGTGGGAGAACTTTTACTGGATGTGCTGTTGGGGTGGCCTCATCACTCCCTGTCTATGGCGATTACACAGTGTCCAGTTAATTGATGGAATTTTTATGGGTGTGTTTCTAATTAAGTTGAGTTGGTGAACTCTCAGCAGACCAGGTGCTCACTTAACTTGAAGGTGTAGATCTGGTGCTGCGATCTGGTGGCCCCACCTCTCCGTGCTTGGGGGCAATATCAGAAATCTGGTGGCCCCACCTCTCCGTGCGTGGGGGCAATATCAGAAATATGGTGGCCCCACCTCTCCGTGCTTGGGGGCTATAATAGGCTGCTCTGACCAAATATTACTGCACGGGTCCACTCTGGTAAAATTCAACGACTCATTTGACACCGCATTGGTGCCAACTGAAACTCACAGCTCAGAAATATGAATATAGTACACAGTTAAATAAATGCTAGCAAAACTCAGCTGAGCTGCTGGCCTTATGATGGCGTCCCTCTAAATACTTCAATAGCTTCTGGGAATTTACACCACTTGATAATTCACTGTGTCTACAAGGACAGCTAATACTGAATGGCACAAAATGCGCGTCTGAGCGCCGATAATATCTTCATCTATGGCCAATCGCTGCCTTTTCTTTTTTCAAATTCAAATATCCTACCACAAAGTCATTTCAGTCAGACCTCAGTCAAGTATGCCTTATTGTCTGTTGGTCCGTCCGTCTCTACTTGCGTTTCACAAAAAAACACACTTGTTTTTTGAACCAACCCTGCTTTCCCCTACACAATTCTGCCTTTAAAGTTATTTTTAGCCACAATTCACCATCCCACCCCGTCTCTTCATTCCACTAGATTTTAGCACTTGCGTCTTTCAAGGCCACAACTTTTTGAAAATTAGTGACAGGTTTTATCCCACTGCAGACGTTCGTTGATATGAACAACACAGTCTTTTGTCAATATCTTTCGTATTATCTGTCCGTCTGTATAAATGAAAGCATATTATTTCACTGCTCAAGATAGGCCATCCGGCCAGCTAGGTTTTATATTCCTAACATTATTATTAAGAAAAGTGACTTTTCAAATATTTTCTAGAATTTTCTGGAATGCGCTCATCACTGCATTCAAATAAACGGGCTAAGTTATAGCAAAAGCGTCCAATAAATGACTGTGGCGTATAATATCCAAGGTCCCTTTTGTCGATTTCTTTACTTTATGTCAACTTGGGGACGTGACTTTTTCCTCCTTTCCCCACCAATTTGCGTCCTTTTGCCTCGCTAGTTTCAAGCACGCGTTCAGTCAGATTTTTCCTTTTGATCGTTTTGCCTTCAAGTCTAACAATTTAATTTCCATGGCGGGTGATGACCCGCGGCGTGGGCGATCATGTATTCTAGCAGCTTACGCATTAGTTTTTATCCCTACGTTGTATCATTGGAGATATTTTAACGTTGTATCATTGTTAATTTTGTGACACATCTCCCCACTTGAAAACGTGCCTAAGGCAAGTTCTAAAACCAGTGATACACATAGATAAAATCTCTCCTTACGCCTGCCATTACTCAAATTTTGATCACAGGGGTGCCGACTGAGGAAATCTGCACCGACATTCAATTTGCCTGGGATATATTGGATACTAAACTGATAAGGTTGAAGCAATAAAGACCACCTCAGCAATCTTGCGTTTTCATGCTTAGCCTGAGATAAGAATACGAGAGGCTGATGGTCCGTCTCGACCACAAAAGTCCTCCCATACAGATAGATTTGAAACTTCTTTATGGCCCAGATTAACGCTAAACATTCTTTTTCGCTTGTGGAGTATCCTTGTTCCGCCTTATTCAATTTGCGGCTTGCATAAGCGACTGGTTTCATTTCCCCATCAGGTGAAGATGATCTTTGCAACAAAGCCGCTCCGAGTCCTACATTACTTGCATCGGTTCTTAAGACAAAATCCTGTGTCAAATCAGGCAGTTTGAGAATAGGCTTGCTAGTGAGTTTTTCCTTTAAGTCTTGGAACGCTAATTCACTTTGCGCAGTCCAATTAATTTTATCTGGAAGTCCCTTGCGAGTCAGATCAGTCAGAGGAGCACAAATAGAGTTAAAATCTTTGATATATTTTTGATAAAATCCGCATAACGACACGAATGATCGCACGTCCTTTTTTGTCTGTGGTCTAGGTGCTCTCTGCAGTTTTTCCAAGTTCTTGGGATCAGGGGTCATGCTACCCTGATATACAGTGTGTCCCAAGAATTCCAACTCTTTGCATCCAATGCAACATTTTGTTGGCCTAGCAGTCAAGTTCGCCTCCCTAAGCCTATTAAATAACATTTCTAGAGCTTCAATGTGTTCTTCAAAGGTCTCTGTGGCGACTAGAATATCATCCATGAAATTCGTGATACATGGGTTATTCAGGGGATCCAACAATTTGCGCATCATCCTTGAAAATACACTCGGAGCATTTTTCAGTCCGAATGGTAGCATGTTGAATTCATAATGTCCATCCGAAGTGCTAAAGGCCAAATAAGGTCTCACTTCAGGCTTCACTGGGATCTGGTAATAGCCTTTACTAAGATCCACCTTTGAAAAGTATTTTGCCTTGTTCAGTCTGGCAAATAACTGTTTTGTGTCTGGTAATGGATCCACTTGTCCTTCTGTGACAGCATTCAGTTTCCTGTAATCTATGCACAGTCTGTGTTCCCCAGACGGTTTTCTCAACAATACGACACTAGAGCTAAAAGATGATTCACTGTGTGAAATAATCCCCTCCTTCAACAAATAATCTATTTCTTCCTTCAATGCCTTCTCCTTCGCGAACGGAATAGAATAGGCTCTCATACAGATTGGGTTTGAGTCTACCAGTTTCATGTCATACTGTAGCAAATTTGTATGGCCTGGTTTATCTGTTAATACATCTGTGTGTTCCTCCAGAACCTGTTGAACTCTCTCCCTCTGGTTTTTAGTCAGGTGCTTACTGACTTTTACCTGTGCTGCTGTTTCACAAGGATGTAATGGGTATTCATGTGAGGTGAGTGGTTCCTTTTGCATTTGAGTTGCGATAGCTAAGGTCAGTAAGGGGGTGCTTTCCTGGAGTGGTCTGTCCAGATACTTCTTTAACAGGTTTACATGATAAACTTTTTCCTTCCCCTTTTTATCAATTTTATAGTTTGTTCTAGACACCTTCTCTAGAACCGTATATGGACCTTGCCATCCAATTTGTAATTTATTCTGGCTCCCGGGTAGTAGAAGCAGCACCTTCTCTCCCAGTGCCAGTTCTCTGTCCTTTGCCTTCCTATTAAAATATGCTGCATGTTTCTTCCTGGCTTGTTTCAAATTATCTTTTGCCAGTTTCCATCCAGCTTTCAAACGAGTGGTCAGTTCGTTCACGTATTGATAAGATGAGGTAACAGTCTCTTCTGCCTTCTCATCTGTCCAGGTCCTTAATAGTGCTTCTAATGGACCTTTTATTGGCCTCCCAAATAGCAGAGTTGCGGGAGCCATCCCGGGTGAACTATGTGGTACCTCCCGGTACGCAAACAATGCGGCGGGCAGGAATTGATCCCACAGATCCGGTTTTTCGTGTGCCAGCTTTCTCAGGATAGAAATGAGAGTCCCGTTGAACCTCTCTACCTGGCCGTTCCCTTGCGGATGGTACGGACTACAATGAAAGTGTCTGGCTTGAAATAGCTTAAAAAACTTCTTCCGTTAGTTTCCCCTTGAACTGAGAACCATTATCCGTCAAGATTTGATGCGGGAATCCTAATCGGGTAAATATTGTAAGTAGTGCCTCTGCTACATGTTTTGAATCAATTGATGGCAGGGCTACCGCCTCTCCCCACATAGAACAAGTGTCCACCAGAGTAAGGATGTAACTGTTCCTCCTCTTGGTCCGAGTGAGAGGTCCTACAATATCCACTGCAACCCTCTCAAAAGGTGTTCCCACTATGGGCATTTCCCCTAGAGTTGCAGGAGCAGTCCAGTGCTTTGGAGCTACCCTTTGACATTCTGGGCAGGATTTGATATATCTTTTTATATCCTCCGTTATCCCTGGCCAGAAGTAATGACAAGCTATACGCTGTCCTGTGGCGCTGATCCCCATGTGACCACTGAAGGGAATCGCATGCCCGAGTTCCATCACTTTATCCCTATATGAAGTGGGAAGAACCAGCTGGTTGTGACCATTTGTTCCAATTCCGGCCTTCCTGTATAAGAGTTTGTTCTTCATAAAATATTCCCCCTTGCTCGGAGGTGTGTGGCATTTGGGCAATTTTTTTAAAACATGGCTTGAGTGTCCTATCCTCAGCCTGCGCCTTCCTCATCTCCTCTGGATGAGCATTTATAGGTTCACCTTCTTCCTCCTTCTTCTGTGACCTGGTCTGCACTGTCGCCATGATCACAGGTCTCTCGGGATTCCCCAAGAAGACGTATCTACACCCCAATATCAGAGGGTAGATTGGTTCATCTATCACTGCTGCTCTGATTTCTCCTTCCACATAGCGAGTTTTCACCGTTATCCTTGCGATGGGAAGTGTCATGAGTGGTATGTCCTTAGTTGCCCCTTGTATTTCCACTGTTTCTGTGGTATACTGACTTGGGTCCACTAGGCTAGACTTCACAACTGAATCATAATCCAAACCTGTATCATAAAGGCACCTTATGGTGACCCCATTACAAATAACATCCTCACAAACTGGGGGTGATAAGGTTCCTGCTGTCCCTTAGGATTAACCTTTAATCTTTGAGTCCCCGACTTCATTGCAGCAATGTTTGAAGGTTTCCTTCTACAAAATTCGGTGTTATGGTTATCTTTCTTGCACCATTTACACCATCTTTTTCCTTGGTTAAACGGTTTTCTTTCATTGTATTTTTGGTCATTGAACTGTGAGTTTCTGTCTCGGTAGTCATTTCTTGGCCGTTCAAAGTTTGTCCTACCTTTATTTCCCTGCTCTCTATTATCAAATTTATTAAATTGCTGTGGAGTTTTAAAATTGTCTATGTGCTTCTTTTTAGCACCACTTACCTCTGCCTGGGCTGCCTGATACCTTTCAGCGACATTTAAAACCTCTCCCAACTTCTCTGCACCTTGTTCCATGAGAAATTTTCTCATGTCTGGAGCCATGGACTCTCTCAATTGCTCAATCATGATCATTTCTTTAAGATCTTGGGTCTTCCCCAGAGCAGTCCATTTCTCCAAATAGGTTTCTAGTCTGGCAGAGAATTGGTGGTATGTCTCCCCAGACAACATTTTGGCATTTCTAAATTTCCTACGATAAAATTCCCCATTTTTTTCGTACCTCAATAACAAAGCCTGCTTTAACATGTCATAATTCTCCTGGTCTTCTCTGTTCATTTTTGCGAAGACTTCGTAAGAAGTACCTCTCAGTCCCTGTGATAGCTTTAAACTCCACCTCTCTCTCTCTAACCCATATGTAGTAGTTAATAACTCAAAACGTCCTAGGTACCCCTCTATGTCATCGTCTTTTTCAACAAAATGGTCTAAATGAAACCCCATAGCTGAGTTTGAGGCTCCCAGACTGGGCGTAGCATCTGAGGCAAAAGGGCTGGCACCATTTTCAGGAGCCTGGCCTTGTAGCTCCAGCTCCCTGAGTCGTAATTCGTGCTCCCTCTGCAACCTTCTATCTTCTGCCTCCCTTTCGGCCTTTTTATCTTCTGCCTCCCTTTGCTGTCGTTTTTCTTCTTTGTCAGCCTCAATCTGCAGCCTCTTAATTTCTCTATCAGCCTCAATTTGTAACCTCTTCTCTTCAGCTACCTTTCTATCTTCCCTTTCAATATATTTATCACATTCAGCCGTTACATATTGAATTAAAATCTGACCATCCATTCCCATCTCCTTTGCCGTCAGCACAGCAGCTGATCTAAATTTTGCCAGCTCCGCCATACTTTTTAAACAAATCTAGCAATGTGTAAGATAAAATTTCCAACCACTAAAGTACTTATAATTACTCTAATCTAAAATAATTATAATTAATTAATTAACTACCACTGGCTGTGAAGATTCACCAACTTTTATTTTCAGGGACACTTTTAATTTTAAGGGACACTTTTAATTTTTATTATGTGTTCCCCTAATCTAATTCTCCCCCAGGAGATCCTACTATACTTAATGGGCTAATTATCCCGGGACAAAGAGACCCCAATATATGTAGTGGGTTTGATGGTATTGTATGATGATGATATTTCTACGTGTGATGCATGAGGTCAGCTGTGAAGGCTCCTGAGATAAAATGTAGCTGTGAATTGTCAGAAGGCCCTTCTTGCTACCACTACGACCTCACACCTATCTTTTTTTACTAAATGAATGTGGCTACGTTAAATGTCTAGGGTAATGATATGTAATGTGTTGTGGTAGTTTTCAGACACACACACAGATATTTACTAAGTCTAATAATATTAATAAAATGTTATAATACACGGAACTAACTCAGTTGTGTAAAATTTTGATAGTAATTTTCTTACATTTATTTGTTCTGGACCAAGGTTTTATTTTGGCCAGAACATATGAAAGGTTTTAGAAATTATGAAAAAATGCATGGATATTACATAATAAATGCAAGGTGTGTACATATATGTTACTAGACTAGTTAATTTTATTATTGGTTATAGTAGTAATCTATTGTGGGAGAACTTTTACTGGATGTGCTGTTGGGGTGGCCTCATCACTCCCTGTCTATGGCGATTACACAGTGTCCAGTTAATTGATGGAATTTTTATGGGTGTGTTTCTAATTAAGTTGAGTTGGTGAACTCTCAGCAGACCAGGCGCTCACTTAACTTGAAGGTGTAGCTCTGGTGCTGCGATCTGGTGGCCCCACCTCTCCGTGCTTGGGGGCAATATCAGAAATCTGGTGGCCCCACCTCTCCGTGCTTGGGGGCAATATCAGTGCTCCGTGCTTGGGGGCTATAATAGGCTGCTCTGACCAAATATTACTGCACGGGTCCACTCTGGTAAAATTCAACGACTCATTTGACACCGCATTGGTGCCAACTGAAACTCACAGCTCAGAAATATGAATATAGTACACAGTTAAATAAATGCTAGCAAAACTCAGCTGAGCTGCTGGCCTTATGATGGCGTCCCTCTAAATACTTCAATAGCTTCTGGGAATTTACACCACTTGATAATTCACTGTGTCTACAAGGACAGCTAATACTGAATGGCACAAAATGCGCGTCTGAGCGCCGATAATATCTTCATCTATGGCCAATCGCTGCCTTTTCTTTTTTCAAATTCAAATATCCTACCACAAAGTCATTTCAGTCAGACCTCAGTCAAGTATGCCTTATTGTCTGTTGGTCCGTCCGTCTCTACTTGCGTTTCACAAAAAAACACACTTGTTTTTTGAACCAACCCTGCTTTCCCCTACACAATTCTGCCTTTAAAGTTATTTTTAGCCACAATTCACCATCCCACCCCGTCTCTTCATTCCACTAGATTTTAGCACTTGCGTCTTTCAAGGCCACAACTTTTTGAAAATTAGTGACAGGTTTTATCCCACTGCAGACGTTCGTTGATATGAACAACACAGTCTTTTGTCAATATCTTTCGTATTATCTGTCCGTCTGTATAAATGAAAGCATATTATTTCACTGCTCAAGATAGGCCATCCGGCCAGCTAGGTTTTATATTCCTAACATTATTATTAAGAAAAGTGACTTTTCAAATATTTTCTAGAATTTTCTGGAATGCGCTCATCACTGCATTCAAATAAACGGGCTAAGTTATAGCAAAAGCGTCCAATAAATGACTGTGGCGTATAATATCCAAGGTCCCTTTTGTCGATTTCTTTACTTTATGTCAACTTGGGGACGTGACTTTTTCCTCCTTTCCCCACCAATTTGCGTCCTTTTGCCTCGCTAGTTTCAAGCACGCGTTCAGTCAGATTTTTCCTTTTGATCGTTTTGCCTTCAAGTCTAACAATTTAATTTCCATGGCGGGTGATGACCCGCGGCGTGGGCGATCATGTATTCTAGCAGCTTACGCATTAGTTTTTATCCCTACGTTGTATCATTGGAGATATTTTAACGTTGTATCATTGTTAATTTTGTGACACATCTCCCCACTTGAAAACGTGCCTAAGGCAAGTTCTAAAACCAGTGATACACATAGATAAAATCTCTCCTTACGCCTGCCATTACTCAAATTTTGATCACAGGGGTGCCGACTGAGGAAATCTGCACCGACATTCAATTTGCCTGGGATATATTGGATACTAAACTGATAAGGTTGAAGCAATAAAGACCACCTCAGCAATCTTGCGTTTTCATGCTTAGCCTGAGATAAGAATACGAGAGGCTGATGGTCCGTCTCGACCACAAAAGTCCTCCCATACAGATAGATTTGAAACTTCTTTATGGCCCAGATTAACGCTAAACATTCTTTTTCGCTTGTGGAGTATCCTTGTTCCGCCTTATTCAATTTGCGGCTTGCATAAGCGACTGGTTTCAGTTCCCCATCAGGTGAAGATGATCTTTGCAACAAAGCCGCTCCGAGTCCTACATTACTTGCATCGGTTCTTAAGACAAAATCCTGTGTCAAATCAGGCAGTTTGAGAATAGGCTTGCTAGTGAGTTTTTCCTTTAAGTCTTGGAACGCTAATTCACTTTGCGCAGTCCAATTAATTTTATCTGGAAGTCCCTTGCGAGTCAGATCAGTCAGAGGAGCACAAATAGAGTTAAAATCTTTGATATATTTTTGATAAAATCCGCATAACGACACGAATGATCGCACGTCCTTTTTTGTCTGTGGTCTAGGTGCTCTCTGCAGTTTTTCCAAGTTCTTGGGATCAGGGGTCATGCTACCCTGATATACAGTGTGTCCCAAGAATTCCAACTCTTTGCATCCAATGCAACATTTTGTTGGCCTAGCAGTCAAGTTCGCCTCCCTAAGCCTATTAAATAACATTTCTAGAGCTTCAATGTGTTCTTCAAAGGTCTCTGTGGCGACTAGAATATCATCCATGAAATTCGTGATACATGGGTTATTCAGGGGATCCAACAATTTGCGCATCATCCTTGAAAATACACTCGGAGCATTTTTCAGTCCGAATGGTAGCATGTTGAATTCATAATGTCCATCCGAAGTGCTAAAGGCCAAATAAGGTCTCACTTCAGGCTTCACTGGGATCTGGTAATAGCCTTTACTAAGATCCACCTTTGAAAAGTATTTTGCCTTGTTCAGTCTGGCAAATAACTGTTTTGTGTCTGGTAATGGATCCACTTGTCCTTCTGTGACAGCATTCAGTTTCCTGTAATCTATGCACAGTCTGTGTTCCCCAGACGGTTTTCTCAACAATACGACACTAGAGCTAAAAGATGATTCACTGTGTGAAATAATCCCCTCCTTCAACAAATAATCTATTTCTTCCTTCAATGCCTTCTCCTTCGCGAACGGAATAGAATAGGCTCTCATACAGATTGGGTTTGAGTCTACCAGTTTCATGTCATACTGTAGCAAATTTGTATGGCCTGGTTTATCTGTTAATACATCTGTGTGTTCCTCCAGAACCTGTTGAACTCTCTCCCTCTGGTTTTTTAGTCAGGTGCTTACTGACTTTTACCTGTGCTGCTGTTTCACAAGGATGTAATGGGTATTCATGTGAGGTGAGTGGTTCCTTTTGCATTTGAGTTGCGATAGCTAAGGTCAGTAAGGGGGTGCTTTCCTGGAGTGGTCTGTCCAGATACTTCTTTAACAGGTTTACATGATAAACTTTCTCCTTCCCCTTTTTATCAATTTTATAGTTTGTTCTAGACACCTTCTCTAGAACCGTATATGGACCTTGCCATCCAATTTGTAATTTATTCTGGCTCCCGGGTAGTAGAAGCAGCACCTTCTCTCCCAGTGCCAGTTCTCTGTCCTTTGCCTTCCTATTAAAATATGCTGCATGTTTCTTCCTGGCTTGTTTCAAATTATCTTTTGCCAGTTTCCATCCAGCTTTCAAACGAGTGGTCAGTTCGTTCACGTATTGATAAGATGAGGTAACAGTCTCTTCTGCCTTCTCATCTGTCCAGGTCCTTAATAGTGCTTCTAATGGACCTTTTATTGGCCTCCCAAATAGCAGAGTTGCGGGAGCCATCCCGGGTGAACTATGTGGTACCTCCCGGTACGCAAACAATGCGGCGGGCAGGAATTGATCCCACAGATCCGGTTTTTCGTGTGCCAGCTTTCTCAGGATAGAAATGAGAGTCCCGTTGAACCTCTCTACCTGGCCGTTCCCTTGCGGATGGTACGGACTACAATGAAAGTGTCTGGCTTGAAATAGCTTAAAAACTTTTTCCGTTAGTTTCCCCTTGAACTGAGAACCATTATCCGTCAAGATTTGATGCGGGAATCCTAATCGGGTAAATATTGTAAGTAGTGCCTCTGCTACATGTTTTGAATCAATTGATGGCAGGGCTACCGCCTCTCCCCACATAGAACAAGTGTCCACCAGAGTAAGGATGTAACTGTTCCTCCTCTTGGTCCGAGTGAGAGGTCCTACAATATCCACTGCAACCCCCTCAAAAGGTGTTCCCACTATGGGCATTTCCCCTAGAGTTGCAGGAGCAGTCCAGTGCTTTGGAGCTACCCTTTGACATTCTGGGCAGGATTTGACATATCTTTTTATATCCTCCGTTATCCCTGGCCAGAAGTAATGACAAGCTATACGCTGTCCTGTGGCGCTGATCCCCATGTGACCACTGAAGGGAATCGCATGCCCGAGTTCCATCACTTTATCCCTATATGAAGTGGGAAGAACCAGCTGGTTGTGACCATTTGTTCCAATTCCGGCCTTCCTGTATAAGAGTTTGTTCTTCATAAAATATTCCCCCTTGCTCGGAGGTGTGTGGCATTTGGGCATTTTTTTTAAACATGGCTTGAGTGTCCTATCCTCAGCCTGCGCCTTCCTCATCTCCTCTGGATGAGCATTTATAGGTTCACCTTCTTCCTCCTTCTTCTGTGACCTAGTCTGCACTGTCGCCATGATCACAGGTCTCTCGGGATTCCCCAAGAAGACGTATCTACACCCCAATATCAGAGGGTAGATTGGTTCATCTATCACTGCTGCTCTGATTTCTCCTTCCACATAGCGAGTTTTCACCGTTATCCTTGCGATGGGAAGTGTCATGAGTGGTATGTCCTTAGTTGCCCCTTGTATTTCCACTGTTTCTGTGGTATACTGACTTGGGTCCACTAGGCTAGACTTCACAACTGAATCATAATCCAAACCTGTATCATAAAGGCACCTTATGGTGACCCCATTACAAATAACATCCTCACAAACTGGGAGGTGATAAGGTTCCTGCTGTCCCTTAGGATTAACCTTTAATCTTTGAGTCCCCGACTTCATTGCAGCAATGTTTGAAGGTTTCCTTCTACAAAATTCGGTGTTATGGTTATCTTTCTTGCACCATTTACACCATCTTTTTCCTTGGTTAAACGGTTTTCTTTCATTGTATTTTTGGTCATTGAACTGTGAGTTTCTGTCTCGGTAGTCATTTCTTGGCCGTTCAAAGTTTGTCCTACCTTTATTTCCCTGCTCTCTATTATCAAATTTATTAAATTGCTGTGGAGTTTTAAAATTGTCTATGTGCTTCTTTTTAGCACCACTTACCTCTGCCTGGGCTGCCTGATACCTTTCAGCGACATTTAAAACCTCTCCCAACTTCTCTGCACCTTGTTCCATGAGAAATTTTCTCATGTCTGGAGCCATGGACTCTCTCAATTGCTCAATCATGATCATTTCTTTAAGATCTTGGGTCTTCCCCAGAGCAGTCCATTTCTCCAAATAGGTTTCTAGTCTGGCAGAGAATTGGTGGTATGTCTCCCCAGACAACATTTTGGCATTTCTAAATTTCCTACGATAAAATTCCCCATTTTTTTCGTACCTCAATAACAAAGCCTGCTTTAACATGTCATAATTCTCCTGGTCTTCTCTGTTCATTTTTGCGAAGACTTCGTAAGAAGTACCTCTCAGTCCCTGTGATAGCTTTAAACTCCACCTCTCTCTCTCTAACCCATATGTAGTAGTTAATAACTCAAAACGTCCTAGGTACCCCTCTATGTCATCGTCTTTTTCAACAAAATGGTCTAAATGAAACCCCATAGCTGAGTTTGAGGCTCCCAGACTGGGCGTAGCATCTGAGGCAAAAGGGCTGGCACCATTTTCAGGAGCCTGGCCTTGTAGCTCCAGCTCCCTGAGTCGTAATTCGTGCTCCCTCTGCAACCTTCTATCTTCTGCCTCCCTTTCGGCCTTTTTATCTTCTGCCTCCCTTTGCTGTCGTTTTTCTTCTTTGTCAGCCTCAATCTGCAGCCTCTTAATTTCTCTATCAGCCTCAATTTGTAACCTCTTCTCTTCAGCTACCTTTCTATCTTCCCTTTCAATATATTTATCACATTCAGCCGTTACATATTGAATTAAAATCTGACCATCCATTCCCATCTCCTTTGCCGTCAGCACAGCAGCTGATCTAAATTTTGCCAGCTCCGCCATACTTTTTAAACAAATCTAGCAATGTGTAAGATAAAATTTCCAACCACTAAAGTACTTATTATTACTCTAATCTAAAATAATTATAATTAATTAATTAACTACCACTGGCTGTGAAGATTCACCAACTTTTATTTTCAGGGACACTTTTAATTTTAAGGGACACTTTTAATTTTTATTATGTGTTCCCCTAATCTAATTCTCCCCCAGGAGATCCTACTATACTTAATGGGCTAATTATCCCGGGACAAAGAGACCCCAATATATGTAGTGGGTTTGATGGTATTGTATGATGATGATATTTCTACGTGTGATGCATGAGGTCAGCTGTGAAGGCTCCTGAGATAAAATGTAGCTGTGAATTGTCAGAAGGCCCTTCTTGCTACCACTACGACCTCACACCTATCTTTTTTTACTAAATGAATGTGGCTACGTTAAATGTCTAGGGTAATGATATGTAATGTGTTGTGGTAGTTTTCAGACACACACACAGATATTTACTAAGTCTAATAATATTAATAAAATGTTATAATACACGGAACTAACTCAGTTGTGTAAAATTTTGATAGTAATTTTCTTACATTTATTTGTTCTGGACCAAGGTTTTATTTTGGCCAGAACATATGAAAGGTTTTAGAAATTATGAAAAAATGCATGGATATTACATAATAAATGCAAGGTGTGTACATATATGTTACTAGACTAGTTAATTTTATTATTGGTTATAGTAGTAATCTATTGTGGGAGAACTTTTACTGGATGTGCTGTTGGGGTGGCCTCATCACTCCCTGTCTATGGCGATTACACAGTGTCCAGTTAATTGATGGAATTTTTATGGGTGTGTTTCTAATTAAGTTGAGTTGGTGAACTCTCAGCAGACCAGGCGCTCACTTAACTTGAAGGTGTAGCTCTGGTGCTGCGATCTGGTGGCCCCACCTCTCCGTGCTTGGGGCAATATCAGAAATCTGGTGGCCCCACCTCTCCGTGCTTGGGGGCAATATCAGAAATATGGTGGCCCCACCTCTCCGTGCTTGGGGGCTATAATAGGCTGCTCTGACCAAATATTACTGCACGGGTCCACTCTGGTAAAATTCAACGACTCATTTGACACCGCATTGGTGCCAACTGAAACTCACAGCTCAGAAATATGAATATAGTACACAGTTAAATAAATGCTAGCAAAACTCAGCTGAGCTGCTGGCCTTATGATGGCGTCCCTCTAAATACTTCAATAGCTTCTGGGAATTTACACCACTTGATAATTCACTGTGTCTACAAGGACAGCTAATACTGAATGGCACAAAATGCGCGTCTGAGCGCCGATAATATCTTCATCTATGGCCAATCGCTGCCTTTTCTTTTTTCAAATTCAAATATCCTACCACAAAGTCATTTCAGTCAGACCTCAGTCAAGTATGCCTTATTGTCTGTTGGTCCGTCCGTCTCTACTTGCGTTTCACAAAAAAAACACACTTGTTTTTTGAACCAACCCTGCTTTCCCCTACACAATTCTGCCTTTAAAGTTATTTTTAGCCACAATTCACCATCCCACCCCGTCTCTTCATTCCACTAGATTTTAGCACTTGCGTCTTTCAAGGCCACAACTTTTTGAAAATTAGTGACAGGTTTTATCCCACTGCAGACGTTCGTTGATATGAACAACACAGTCTTTTGTCAATATCTTTCGTATTATCTGTCCGTCTGTATAAATGAAAGCATATTATTTCACTGCTCAAGATAGGCCATCCGGCCAGCTAGGTTTTATATTCCTAACATTATTATTAAGAAAAGTGACTTTTCAAATATTTTCTAGAATTTTCTGGAATGCGCTCATCACTGCATTCAAATAAACGGGCTAAGTTATAGCAAAAGCGTCCAATAAATGACTGTGGCGTATAATATCCAAGGTCCCTTTTGTCGATTTCTTTACTTTATGTCAACTTGGGGACGTGACTTTTTCCTCCTTTCCCCACCAATTTGCGTCCTTTTGCCTCGCTAGTTTCAAGCACGCGTTCAGTCAGATTTTTCCTTTTGATCGTTTTGCCTTCAAGTCTAACAATTTAATTTCCATGGCGGGTGATGACCCGCGGCGTGGGCGATCATGTATTCTAGCAGCTTACGCATTAGTTTTTACCCTACGTTGTATCATTGGAGATATTTTAACGTTGTATCATTGTTAATTTTGTGACAGTGCACATCGTCATTTGCGCACTTTTCTTTGTCGAGTTTTACTATTTTCGGGAGAGAACATATAAGGGAAACAATACAATTAATGTCTAACTTTCAATCAAAGTTGCATCCTTTAGCGTTACGCACTGACAGAAAAAGCTGGGATTTTATATGTATTGACGATAAAATTGCCAGGCCCATGCACAACCCTACATTAGTCGGGTTGAATGACAAGCCATTACTGTGTAAGCCCATATGGTTAGTCTTGATGATAACTGTCCAGGATTGTTATCGCAAGTGAAGTTGTTTCTTGAGCATGAGTTATGTTTTGAAGTATAAATGTTGTTTTGTGGATACCTCAGCGTGAGTTATGTTTTGAAGTATAAATGTTGTTTTGTGGATACCTCGTGAGGGTGGATGAGTTCGGTTGAGAATACGATTTACGTCAGTTGGAAATTGAGCTTTTGAGTGAACCAGGTGTGTTTCCTTTTCTGAGCTGCTAGTGCTGTATAGAGTGAGTATCACTGCGTGATTCAAAACGGTTAGTTTGCCCGATTACCGTACATACTCGAGTATAAGTTGACCCCTAGACTTTTGGGCATATAAAGCGTCCAAAATGAATGACAAAAGGAATCCTAAACCTAACCCTAAACAATAATCTTAATCCTAAGCCTAACGACGTTGGCAACTTACAAGGGTGACATCGAAGAACAGATCCTAATGTTCTTCATTTCAGCCCATTTTTTTATGTATTAAGATCTTTTGTTAAAAACATTTAATGATTCTGCAAGTTTATATCTGAAGGATACCAATGTGCGGCGGGAAGGACCGGGGGGGGTGGGGGGGGGGGGGGGAGGGGGAACACTGACCGGTTTCATGAATCTTTTTTTTTGTTTGTTTGTTGACTCGACTTTAAGTTGGGGCACCGTTTTTTAAGGTTCAAAATGATTATACATTTCTCCACTTATACTCGAGTATATTCAGTATTTTATAGAATCGGAAGTGATGTAGCTTGACTCTGTGTACCAAGTCCCCACAAGAAGTACAAAAACTAGTTTACCAAGTCCCCACAAGAAGTACAAAAACTAGTTATCACAAAAACAAAAGCAACAATCTAAAAGAGAACATAATATATACATACTCTGAGAGCAAACTCGTAGTTGTCTGACAACGTAAATAGTAGTAACAAAGCTATGTCACCAGAAAGGAATAACACAACCCAGTAGAAAATAATTCATAGATAGACCCCAAACCAATATTAAAATCATGCCAGTATAGATACAAGTATGCTTCTGAATTACACAAAAAACTAAACTCTTAACTAAAAGGTAAAAACACCATATTGAGGCATAATCCAGTACAGACGTAGAATAAACAGAAATAAAAAAAAACACTAAATGGAAAAAAAAAGTCCTGATATAACCAACAGTTCCATGTATATGGTAAATGGTTGAAAGGGAGGCGTGCTACACAAAGGAAAGTTGCAAAAATTTAATTAACAAAAAAACAAAGCTTGACTCTGAAATAGACGACGAGGCGTATTCAAGATGTGGCATGCCATCTTGCCCCACTTCATGAGATTGATTCAGTGTTATGTATTGACAAGCCTCTTCATATTTTAAAATATTTATATTCTCACTTGTATCAATTGGATATACGTGAAACAAACGTCTATTCAAGGGGCAGTAACTGCCTTTTGAAAAATAAGTGTAATTTGTCTTCCCAGGAACATAATAATAACAATAAAAATCGAAAATGGCCGATAAACGCATGTTACAAGAGACAGCAGCAGTTGATGCTCGCTATGAAATCACGTGTTGAACAGACCGAATCTAACTCTCAGTTGTAATGTTACTGCGCACTAGCCATGTACAAGTATGTAACAAAAGTGGCTGTTAATTCTCTTTATTTTGGCGCTTGTTTCAAATAGCCATAACAATGTAAAAATAGAAAGTAACTTTTTAGTCACCCTACAGATGAACACCTGATATATATATGATATAACAACAACACGGATGTGTTATTACAGTATTTGTTGGGACTGAATTCCCGAGTTCCTTTTAAGTGTTTCCTCCAGCAAGGCGCGGCAACACTTTAGTATACCAATATCTATTTCTACTATTTTAATGAGGCTGCGTCAACCAAACACAATTTTTCATTCTAGCTACTTTGTACAGTTTTTCAACTTTAAATAATAAAATAACTCCACAGGTGTGCGAAATGAAGGAAGTATTGAAGGCAAACAATAATGTTTATGTTAGTCGGCAACTGTGACATGTCTGTGATGCCCTTAGATTTTGAAAAAAAAAATAATTAGAGTGTACAAAGCAGGGCTTGGCTGCCTGAATAATAGTGCATAACGTATATAGGAGAAGATATCCTTTGGATGACGAGTAGCGATTTATGTCTATAAATACGATTGTTAGGTTTTATCGGGCTGGATGATGATAGGAAACTCTTTACAGAGCGATACAACAGGAAGCAATCTGATCATCAGAAGTGGTCCCCCCGTCCGACAAGTGTTTCGGCCCTATATACTCCTTTACACTCTAAGGGGGGCGGGCCCACTTGGGTCATGACTCCCAAGCGTCTCAGCTTCCTGTTGTCTTGCATCGAAAATGAACCCATTTCACTTATGGTAGCAACTTTAAATTCCACAACTCCGCCAGCCGTGGAGGCAATTGTGAAAGTAACAAAGAGAAGACAAATTATTCCGTTCGTTCCGTCGCACACACTGAGACACCAGCGCGAAGTCAACGAGTCGCCACTGCGCGTTCCCCACTGGACTTTTGATACTGACACCCCTTATAGTATACACCGCTTGTCACCCCTGAGTCGCAGCCCGTTCACTAGTCCACCACAAACCTCAGCGTATTGTGGACTTAGAAAAATTCCTGGTGTTTTCTGTACCGCAGCGTTTATTGTTACGATCTCCATTCCCCATTGCGGTTGTTCCACAGCCAGCCTGATGCCTTTTCGGCAGTTTCACTAAGCCTCTTCAGGGCCCTTGTTCTCGACTGTCCCCCTCAGCCCCAACAGTTTCAATAGATCATACACTGATGCAGCCACAAGCCCTCTTGCGCCCACTTCAACAGCCATGACCCTTGCAGTGAACCCATCGTGTCTCAGATCCGCGGCCAGATCACTATACTTGGCCGCTTTGAACGAATGTTGCTCATCTAATCTGGGTTCAAATGGCACGGTCAGTTCAATCAGTATGACCTGAAGCGTTGCTGCAGAATGAAGCACTATATCCGGCCGTCTCCGCGATTTTCGGATACTCTCTGGATATGCCCCTCGTCCAGGTAGGTCTACCGCCATCTCCCAATCATTTGCACAATCAAGAAGAGATGGTAAACTGCTACCAGGTTTATTCGGTTTGGGGTGTGCTGACTTTCCTGCCCTCAGAAAGTATGTGTTTGCGGTGTCTGGCCGGACTTTGCTATTCGCCTTCATTCTTGCCAGATCTATTGTCGCAGCAAGCTCATTTAGCACTTTGTTATGGCGCCAAGTGTATCGCCCTTGCCCTAATGACACCTTACACGCTGAGAGCACGTGTTCAAGTGTCTTCCTCCCCTGGCACAGGGGGCACTGCTCATCATCCGACTTTCCCCATTTCACAAGGTTGGTGGCCGATGGCAGCAGGTCATACAGTGATCTGACAACGAAGCTGAGCCTAAGAGGTGCCATATGCCATATATCATTCCATGTCAAGGACCTCTGCAGGGCTCCTTCCCATGTAGTCCATTGGCCTTGTTGGACCTGCTGCACTGCTTTTTGCAACCTCTTATCATTCTCAGCTTCTCGTATCTCCTGAACTACCATGTCTCTGCGCTCCCTGCTTGATGCCTTGGACCACCAGCGGATGTCTCCATGACCAAATCCCCGTCTATTCGTTTGTGTGTATCCGATTACCTCCCTCAGTTTGAGTGACTCTTGGGCAGCATCAACAGCTTCTTCCACTTTCCACTTCCTTCCCGTTTTCAGTGTGGGCTGAATGGACTTAACCACGTCATCAGCTGACTCGCGTAGCATCATTGCAAGCCTTGCCTTTCCAACTTTGTACTCTTCAACAACTGACTTGAAAGGAAGCAGAAGTTTTGACTTTTTGCAGTACAGTGCTACATCTGACAGACCTGGTGGTACTCCTAGCCATTTTCTCATGAACTTGTTGACCTTCTGCTCTATGGCTTCCACTGTACTTGTGCTTATTTCATATATAAGCAGTGGCCACAGCAACTTTGGTATCAACATGAACTGGAGGCACCACAGTTTGAACTTCCCCAGGAGTCTGCTTTGGTCTATGATCTGTAGCCCTCTGTCTGCCATTTCTATTGTCTGTTGCACTGCCTTTGAGTCTTTTAATGAAGCATCGTACACCCTGCCAAGACTTTTAACAGGTTCCTCAATGACAGTAGGGATTCTTTGGTTGGAAACCGTGAATATGACCTCTGCTATCTTCCCTTTCCTGACTGATAGGCTTCTCGACTTCTTGGGTTTGAAGCTCATTCTGCACCAGCTGACTAGTTCATCCAGGCGTGCTAACATCCTCCGGGCCTGATGTTCATCTGATGTCAGAATTGTTGTGTCATCCATGAATGCTTTGAGCGGTGGCATGAGACACATTCCACCGAGCTTTGGACCTATAGCCATTCCTTCAGCCGCATTGAGGATTACCTGCATAGCCATCACGAATAGTATCGGAGAGATGGTACATCCCATCGCAATTCCAACTTCAAGGCCAATCCACTTCGTTGTGTACTCTCTGGTTGAAAATCTGACAGCAAACCCTGCGAAATACAGCTTCAGCATTGCTGCAATCTCTTGTGGAACATGATACATTTCTAGGGCCTGCCACAACATCTGGTGTGGAACGGATCCATAAGCATTCGCTAAATCCAACCAGATTACATGGAGGTTTGTTCTGTCAGACTTTGCCTTTTGGATTGCTTCCCATATCATTGTGGCATGCTCTAGACATCCTGGTGTACCTGGGATACCTCCTTTCTGAATGGTAGTGTCAATGTACCCATTTGCCAGGAGGTATGTAGTGAGTCTTTTCGCCATCACTGAGAAGAATATCTTCCCTTCCACATTGAGTAGTGAGATTGGCCTGAACTGACTGATGTCTGTGGAATTTTGCTCCTTCGGGATGTAGACTCCGTTCGCCTTTCTCCATTCCTTGCTTACAAGCTGGGTTTTCCACGCACTCTTCAGTAAACGAAGCAGTCGTTTGAGCACCTCAGGGCATCTCTTATACACCACATATGGAACACCATTAGGACCTGGAGCTGACTTGCATCGAGCTTTCTGGACAATGCTTTCTACCTCTTGCACCGTTGGGGGCTTGGTGTTAAATTCAGCTCCTGGCTTACTCGGCCATTTAAGGCCTGCCATGCTGCTGAGCGGCTCATCTTTGCGACCATCTGAATATGTCATTCCAAGGTGTTCTTCCAGGTCTTCTTTCCTGATGTTTAGCGTACCCGACCGTGGCTGCTCAAACAGTTCTTTGGCAAACTTGAAGGGCTCCCTGAAGAATCTTTCCCTATCCATTCGAGTCTTCCTTTTCTTCCTGCACACCCTTTCTGCTCTACAAAGGGCATTATGTTGGCCTTTCAGGTGCTCCCAAACCTGTCGTAACCCTTCCTTCTCTGCGGCAACTGCGTTTTTGAACAGTTTTCGGGCATGCTTCTTCTGTTTTCTGATTTCTTCTATTTTAATTTGTCTTCTGCTTTTTCGTGGTGGGTTACTTCCCTTGCCTCCCTCACTCCGAACACTTTGCGACAGTGCAGATATATTATGTCGCCGAAGATTTCCAGCTTCTTCTCCAAAGTTATCTGCTTCAGGTTGTTATCCAACTCTTTTGCCAAGGCTTCGTCCAGCTGTTCCCAAAGCCCTTTTGCACTGGCGGGTGGAAACTTGATTGCATCTCTCTTCCCGTCCAAGAAGTGTGTGAGATCATCATCAGGCAGATCAACTTGAATGTACTCAGCACTGTGGATTGACTCCTGGCTGCGTTCTTCTAACGTCTTATCCGTCGAGACAGAGCGCTGTTGATCTCCCCCTGATGACCTCCCACACCCCTTTTTCGTTCTGTGGATTTTCATTCCTCTCTGAGTAGAGAATTCCCTACCACAGGCACATGGAAACTCCAGCCATTGTTCAGAGCTCGAAGTCCGTGTAACGGGTCTGGTCGATTCCATTGAGGCGCCTGTGGATTCATCATTCTCCCCCCCTTTCGGTGAATCCTGGGGGCATCTATCGTTTTTGGGTTCTATAGCAATTGAATACAGCTTACGGGGTGCTAACCCGGTCAGCCGGTTTCTAGTCTTTCCCAGTGTCATCTGTCTTTCCAGAAGTCAATCGGGCTGGCAATATGTCGAGTAAAACAATTGCCCCAGAAACGGCATAAAGAAATTCGCTTGATGAAGGATTCCAGAGAAACTATCATTGCATATTGACTCCATGCTCCTCAAGGAGCGAATGAGTTAGCAAGCTCTTCAGAATCTACTACTGTGCTGGCTTCATGCTCCGCCGCTAGGAGCGACAAGGAGTCCGGAGGAGCAGGAGGAGTTGGGCAACTGTTATGGCAGGGATGGGTGTCTACAACCACCAGGTGATGGGATGAGAGGTGGTGCAGTATTGCCAGATTTAAAGTTGCAGCCGGATTTACTCAACTTCAATACATGTATGAGTGATCATGTAGGTGTGTTGTTCGGTGGACGTAGATGTTAATTTTCTTAGTTTGTGTACTTGTTGATATTCATTGTTATTAAAACATTATGCTTAAAAATTACATTTAATTAAAGAATTAGACCAAAAAGAACTACTATATATCAGGCGGTCTACCTAAAATCTCTCAGCAGTCCACCGGTAGGATGCGATCGACGCCTTACTCACCCCTGTCTTAGATGACTGTAATCTGCCCAAGGTTGTAATCATACATCTAGACAATTACTTATGTCCACACGTGCTGTATTATTTCATACACAGTTGTTACTTCGACAACACCCCCCACCCCTTCCCCACCCCGGGTCATCTTATTAGCAATATATTTTCTGGCTGACTTTCATCATACTCAGGTTCTGCTGGTGACCACACTGATCACGTACCGTCCTCCATTGTACGAGGGTTATGTGTATGGAAGCAGCGCCATTGCATTTGGTTGGTTCATTGCATCGGTCACTTTCCTACCTATACCTGGCTATGCAATCTATAAGCTTTACAGGGCTGATGGAAGCATCTGGCAGGTAAGTCGCAAATCTGAGGTATGAACTAAAGGTGAGGTCACAGATTTGTGAAAGGTGAGGTCACAGATTTGATGATATCTACCTGTTGTGGGGTACGAAATGTGAAAGGTGAGGTCACAGATTTAATGACATCTACCTGTTGTGTGGTACGAAATGTGATAGGTGAGGTCACAGATTTGATGACATCTACCTGTTGTGGGGTACGAAATGTGAAAGGTGAGGTCGCAGATGTAATGACATCTACCTGTTGTGGGGTACGAAATGTGAAAGGTGAGATCACAGATTTGATGACATCTATCTGTTGTGTGGTACGACATGTGAAGTATTCTTCTTCTTCTCTGTTTCGCTCTTTATGGAGTATGGAGCCAACCTGCAACTTCTCTCTCCCCCCCACCTTACGAGAAGCCAGCGCCAAAGCACGTTCTCCTGTAGCAGTATTTTCTGTAGCAATATGTTTGACACGATGAGGTTGCCAGGCTGACACCAGTCGCCTTTTACGACATGCTTGCCGGAACAGTAGTCCTACTCTTTCTGTACCGCCTCAAAGACCTCACCCCCCCGCACCACCAAACCCGAGGCCTACATGAGGGACAATTTGAAGATGGGTGTGCAGTGCCCGGGGGTCTCTGAAGACAGAATATGTCTACTACACCCTCAAGCATGTCGGACAAAGCGTCTAATATGAGGTTGTACATGTGGCTGGCAACCTCATCATATCAAACAAATTGTCACACAAACCATCGCTGCAAGATCATGTGAATGTTTGGTGATAGCTTCCTGCAACGGGGACCAGCTACAGTGGTAACTCCATGCTCTGGCAGCTTCATCATGTATAACAAATCGTGAGAGGACCATCGCTTCAAGATCATGTGAATGTTTGGTGATAGCTTCCTGCAACGGGGATCACCTACAGTGGTAACTCCATGCTCTGGCAGCTTCATCATGTATAACAAATCGTGAGAGGACCATCGCTTCAAGATCATGTGAATGTTTGGTGATAGCTTCCTGCAACGGGGATCACCTACAGTGGTAACTCCATGCTCTGGCAGCTTCATCATGTATAACAAATCGTGAGAGGACCATCGCTTCAAGGTCATGTGAATGTTTGGTGATAGCTTCCTGCAACGGGGACCAGCTACAGTGGTAACTCCATGCTCTGGCAGCTTCATCATGTATAACAAATCGTGAGAGGACCATCGCTTCAAGATCATGTGAATGTTTGGTGATAGCTTCCTGCAACGGGGATCACCTACAGTGGTAACTCCATGCTCTGGCAGCTTCATCATGTATAACAAATCGTGAGAGGACCATCGCTTCAAGATCATGTGAATGTTTGGTGATAGCTTCCTGCAACGGGGATCACCTACAGTGGTAACTCCATGCTCTGGCAGCTTCATCATGTAAAACAAATCGTGAGAGGACCATCGCTTCAAGATCATGTGAATGTTTGGTGATAGCTTCCTGCAACGGGGATCACCTACAGTGGTAACTCTATGCTCTGGCAGCTTCATCATGTAAAACATGTCGTCAGAGACTCCAATGCTGCAAGATCATGAGACTGCTTGATGCAGGCTTACTGCAAGGGTACGGACTAAAGCGGTCACTCTATCGACCAAGTAAGGCGCACAACAGCAAAAGAGTGAATGAACTCTCAAAGATATAGTCTTCATGACGTGTCGCTGCACTTCGTCAGCCAAAGTTACGAACAGGTCACAAGGACAAGAACTACATATAGGTACTACAAAAATCTATGATGATGAGGAGAACACCAAATGAGCGATACAAGCAGATGGAACAACGGTGATGAACGAAACGATAACAATGATAATGCAAGAAAATCGTAAAACCAGAAAGACATGTCGAAACAAGAAAGTAAATAATCAACGAAACGAAGACAGAAATGAACAACACTATTAAAACAAGTAAAAAATCCCTTAGCTGGCTCCAAGAAAGAAACATTCAAGATGCCTGAGAAAAAAAGGCCTCTGATTTTTGTGTTGGCTTTGATTTCTTTCGATTTCCATATATTTATTTCATGATTTACGACAAACTATACAATTTATAACAGCCAATATAAATGTAATTCAGACGACGGTAACACAACGACCTGATGATTTTGATTTTGCCGATGATCTTGCTGGTGTGTCCTGTAGCGGTAACTAAAGGGAATGCTAAATGATAATACTTGATGAGATGTCACAGCAGATTTGTTTAAAGATACACAGGAAATAGACACTGATTATGAGAACAAAGTCAGCAAATGGTAAAGACATTCTAATTGTAGACATATCCCTACAGGGAAAAAAAAAAATATTGACGAAGTTGGAGAACAAATCAGTAATCTCAATAACAAAAAAAAAACTAACGTTACGTTGTTATTCCCAGTGATGAGGTTCGCAAGTGAGATTTTAAGAGCCTCAAAATCTCACAATGAAAAATACAAAAGGGGAAGAGAAGCTTTTATTGTATTGGGAAAAACACGGAAATAAAAATAAATAACGTTCAACACTAAAAACATGAAATCTTCAACTCAGATATTAAAACAGTCCTAATGTGTGGCTCTGAAGCCTTGGAGAACAACAAAAGACATCAATCCGGAAGTTACAGACTTTCGGGTTTGGGTGGTTGCGTAGAAATGAGGTATCTGAGGAAGGTGGTTGAAGTAAAAGGGGGAGACATGGTACGCGGCCAGACGATACGTCAAGGCCTTAGGTCCCATCCCCTGCAGACCCAGGTGGAACGGTCCCGGCTGGGATGGTTTGGCCATGTCTGCGGAATGGGAGGGGACCGGCTGCCACGACGGGCGTGGGAAACAAAGAGCCAGGGATCCAGACCCCCAGGACGGCCCAGAGTCCGCTGGGAGGACAACATTAGACAATCTTTGAAGGACCGAGGACTGGAGTGGGGCCGGGCCGGGAGGAAGACAGCCGATGGGATAGTCTGGCGCTCTCTCTTCCAAACTTCTACACCTCACGGTAGAAGGGGAACGACTAAGTAAGTAAGCGTAGAATAGAAGGATTACAATAGAATGACAAGACGACCAGTATTTCTCTGAGGCAAAGAAACAGATCTATACCGGCAAAACACAAAGTGAGGGAAACACATTGGATAGGACACCTATTAAGTAGCCAGTTAATAGCATTACAAAGCAGTCTTTGCTCTCGGATCTCTACTGAGAGAAATAAAAGGGAAGGTTGAAAAGCACATAGAAAAGCAACTTGAAGACGGGCTTCAGTGAGATAAAGAGAGTATAGAAATACCTTGAACGAACAACACAGAACAGACAGATTTGGAATACACGTGTTGATGGTCCATGCTGCGTTAAACAGGTAGTCCCATACCAGTTACTGTCGTAGGGGAGTGAAGTGTTAGAGACTTCACTATACTAGGTCCAGCATCGAGAGGTGGGGTGACCAGTTCCCTTCCTCGCTGCCTTTTCCTTCCCGAACTCAAAGTCAGGTACCCATTTACAGCTGGGTAGACTGGAGCATGTCGGTACTGTGATTCGAACCCGGACCATTGCCGAGAGAAACCACTGCTCTGGCCACTCTGCCAATCGGACGCCTCCGTAGGGGATTGAAAAGGAATGAATTATTACTAATTTTTATTACACCTACTTCATTACATTTATAACACTGATGACGAAAATTACATTTATAACACTGATGACGAAAATTACATTTATAACACTGATGACGAAAATTACAATAAAAGCGACGACATTGTATTTTGTTAAACTTTTCTTGTGCCTTTTGTGTTTTCACCAGCGACTGAAGACATCGTGTCAACCATCTCGGGAATGGTGTCCTGTTGATGCCAACTTGGGAGAACTGTACAGACACAACGCCAAGCATGCATCTCTATGCAAGTTTAGACTACCGTGCCGACGTTTACAGCCCTGATTTAGCAGTGTACAGCTGTGTTAGTTTATGTGAGCCATTCACTCAGAGGCGGATCTGCTACAAAGCTAATGAAGCTCGATCTTCAGGGCCCCAAGTCCAGTTTTCTCTATAATACGTTTCATTCATATTCCCAATACTTTTTGTTATAAAAGAGGCCCCTCCAAGAATACAAGTTTCAATGCTCCCAAAATGTATATCCGCCACTGCTTTCAGTTCTTAAATATACGTACATAGGTACTCATTCACATCGGAAAAAGATTTATAAAGTTAAACATGAAAAAGTACGGACATAATTTTACTAAAACCAACGTAATGGTAATCAAAAATAAAACTTTTATCAGGACAAAAGAAAGACAACAACAATAGAAATTATCAATATTAGTCTTTACCGTACCCTGCAATTTACTTGCTTTCGACATATTGTTAGGTAGAATCACACAATAGTAGACAGACGCACACATGTCGGCCAATTGTCTATCGAGACGCCGGCAGTGTCACTTACACTTATTTGCGATGGGTAGGTTTCTAATTTTTAAATTTTGCCAGGACAGCGACCTATGGCCTACTCTTGACGATTTCCAACTGCCTTGGGACTATTAACGTGTGGAACGAGAACACGGAACCTCCTATTTTTTTTACCCTTATCCTAGAAGTCTAGGCATCCGATCTCCCTACACAGGAGACCAGAGGGGGAGTATGACATCATTGGGACCACTAGTTCTGACAAAATTTCCATAAATTATATTTCCTCTACTGGGAATCGAACCCGGTACCTTTATAATTCGGGGGAGGGGAGAGAACGCCATACCTCTTAACCACCCCGACGGACGTTCATTCAACCATCTCATATTTCTCTTACACTTTTGATATTCATAATGATCCGTAATAAAACTTTTACTGGTATTTTAATCACTCCAAGAGACACTGCCGACGTATCGATAGCCATTTGGGAGACATCGCCAAACATCACCACGCCTTTCTAGAATTCAACCAGTTGTTCATTGTCGTTGAATTTACTTTAGTTAGAAGTTTCTACTAGATGGGATTGTTGACCCCATGCCAGAACCTCCTTAGTTGCCTTTTACGACATGCTTAGTAGGTTACGCTGTTACTATTCTTTGCTCCCCTTTTAGGTCGCAGTAACATTATGGTGCTGAGCAGACGACACTGGATAGGATGCGCATTGAGGAAATCTATTTATAGCAGTACAAGTAGTCATTGTTCTGGAATCTTTGTTGAGTGTAAAAGAGGGGTATGGGGGTAAAACACACAAAGAAGATACATTGAAACAAAGATGAAAGGGATAAATAAGACGTGGTAAGACCTTGAGTGGATGGCACAGGACCGGCAAATTTAGCATGATTTTGTTGAAGGCCTATACTCCTTGGGGAGTTGAAGGTTAATGAATTAATTAATAAATTGTTGTTGTTGTTTCATTAGGGCATTCTTTTGCAGCCAATACCACGTTGAAGACTCCTTAGAATTATCTACACTGTAGATCAAGGCGTTTCCTGTGGCTTCTCTGACTTTCGGAAACGTGTTGAGTTGACGTCCAGTTTCTCCAGCTTGCTTTGCATTTAAAGGGTCATTCAATCTAGCAGGAAGAGGCACGTGACATACTGTGCATTCCCCGTCATCAAACGGAGCTCTCCGTATATGCAGAGCTAAAATAGAGTGCTCTGATTCAGGGCTGTCCCAGGGAATTGTCACGTTCTACACAGAGCCACTTCTCAGCTCCACCTACTTATCATGTGGTTCACAGTGAGATCCTCCTGCATTTAGCCAACCAGGTGAACGCCAGAGTTAAATGTGGGGCTCTAATGGCTCTTCGAAGCTTAGTGTGCAATGTTGGGTTCTCAACATGTTTCACCACAGGGGAATCCCAGGAAGTGTGTGGATGATTTCAAGAGTCAGTGAGGGTCTAATTAGCCTCACAGACAAATTCATTTCCATTAAAAATACTGTAGCTTTGTGGTTAGCTTATGGTCTTATAAGGATGACTCCAGATTTGCCTCAGTGCAAAAATGAAAGAATAAACTTTATTAACATCTATAACCACGCCATAGATGCAAAATTGAATGATCTGTTACGTCAGTAGGACAGGGACGCCGCTGTGTTGTAAAATTATCATTATTTGTTATAGTCTCAGTTGTCTGTAAAAATATGATATTTCATTTTGCAATTTGTAGATTATTTTTCCCACTTCGATTTGTGTATAATGAGCAATAAGTAGTCATTGATTCTGATAATACAAAATGTTCGTCAATGAGCTCTGCTTACCTGCTGTTTGCATTTTTGTTGTTGTTGCATTACATGTGTTTAAATTGTTGGGGCATTTTGTAGTCTCGTCCTTCCAACAGGATAACATGTTTTGAGTTACAGTAAAGCTACAGACTTTCATAAGCAGGATATATAAATCTTACTTTTACTTAACTTTTTCTTTCCACTAAAGCTTAAAGCTACGCCCTCATTGTGCTGTCCATCATTCTCTTCCAGAATAAAGTACTGTTTCTCCTGTTGCTGTTTTTATTATCCCTGTTTCCTGTGTCCATCTGCTCTCACTTATATTCCCTGGCAATGTAATCTGTAGTTCCTGATTTATGCTGTTATTTGCCTCAGTTTTCCTGCCTCATTCATAGCTCTGACATTCCAAAATCCAATTCTTGTTTCATGTTTTACGATCAGGGCAAAGGATCGAAGAAGAAGAAAAAGAAGTGTAGAGGGGAGCTGAAGTATGTCATCTCGTGCCAAGTATGTCGCCATGGCTGCAGGGAAGCCGTGTTGTTATAACATGTCCATGATGATATCTATCCATCTGCCTTTTGGTCTTCCCCTGTGCATCGAACCAAGATCTGCTAGTGTTGTTGGCACGTAGTGGTAATTTGTCGGGCTTTATACTCACACTCCACTCTACGCAGCTGTAATGGGTACATGACTTTGCTCTTGGGTTCGGGAAGGAAAAGGCAACGAGAGAGGAAACTGGTCACCCCAGTTGTCGATGCTGGAGCTAGTCTATTGATGTCTATAACACTTCACTCCCCTACGACATTATCTGCTATGACACTAATATTCTCAGATGACTAGAACACCATTGGGAAACGATGGAAAGAACCAGTGGAACAAAGATGCACAGCGAAGAAGCTGGCGTTTGATAGGACAAACACTAAGAAAAACAATTGATAGCATTACACAACAGTTCTAGTTCCTGAATCCACAAATGTGCAAGACATAGAGGAAATTAGCCGCGAGGCGGAGAGATAGAGAGGACATGGAAAGACCTTAAATGGATTGCTCATGACAGGAGGGTATGGCGTGAATTTGACGAAGACGTGTGCATTACGTCATGCTCTCTCTTTATCAGAAGACCTTCTGTCTTGGAAGCAGTTTTATTGTCTTTAAAACACCTGTTCATGTTGTCTATTTAGGTTATTGTGGCTTAAAACTTCTACTGGATGAGATAGCTGATCCCATTCCCAACCCTCCTTAGTCTGTTCTTACGAATTGCATTGTAGGTTATAGTATTACTCTTCTTTGCTTCCATTCACAGGCCCCGGGTAACACAAGGATTGAAATGGTACATCAATGTCACCAATATGGAACTGATGACAAGAACCAGACAAGTGCCAGTGGATCAAGAGTTGAGAAGAAGACGCTGGCGATGGATAGGACACACATTGAGGAAACCTGTTGATATCGGTACCAGGCAGTCTTTTTTCTGGAACCCCCCGGGGCGAGAGAGGAAGAGGTAGGCCAAAGAGCACAGGGAGAAGAGAGCTGGATACAGAATTGAAAATGATGAGAAAGACGTTGAAAAAAACCTTGAGCTGATAGCACGTGACAGGAGGAACTTGGCATGTGTTTGTTGATGGCACGTGACAGGAGGACTTGGCATGTGTTTGTTGAAAGCTTATGCTCTTTGTGGAGCTAAAGAATATTGATTGTTTGATTGATTCATTCATGTGCTTTACGGGGAGCTAAAGAATATTGATTGTTTGATTGATTCATTCATGTGCTTTACGGGGAGCTAATGACAGACATGCGCCTGGCTCGAATTAATATGAGAAAGGAAAGCCAATAGGAGCAATGACCGGATATTGATTGAAATATAATGGGCTAAGCTAAAGAAGGCGGTTGAAAATATAAATCGCTGGTAAAAACAAATGAACACGAAATTTCCAGAGAAAAATATTAAGTAAAGATGGTGTTTTTGTTGATCATGGTAATGATTAAGATAATGGTATCTGAACCTTCATCGACTTCTCATTAAGCTGACTATTTTATTATCCGAGAATACGTCCGTTTGTTTTCGAATTTCTCTCGAAATTTCTTTGAATTTTCTTCTGCTCACATTAGACATTCAGCCTATTTGTCAAGGTAGTCCTATTTTTATGGCTGTCAAACATAGACAACAACACAAGCAACAAGCAACGAATTACAGATTTTCATAAATGGCTATTTGCTTCAGAATAGATAGAAGGAATGAAGTGTTTTGACAAGGTCACCAGTATAGAACATGGCAAGAACAAGACAAATGCCACAGGAACAAGAAGTTAAAAAATGTATGCTGGCCTTGACTTGAACACATTGAGAAAACCTGTTCATAAAATTACAAAACATTTCTTGTTGTGCAATCTCTAGGATAAGGGAGGTGAGGGAGATCAAAACATACTAGCAGAAGGAAACTGCAGACGAACATAAAAGCGATAAAGAAGACATTGACAGACAGAAGAGACAGACAGAAGATACAGACATAAGACAGACAAAAGGAAGATATAGATAGACAAAAAATATGGGTAATAACAAAACGTAGACAAAAAGAAGATATATATATATAATAGCCCCTTCAGTCATAACTGACTATGGGAATGCGCCACTGAGGTGGCAGCCCTCAGCTGCTTATTTTCCTGGTGCTCCTTTCGACGTTTTCTCCCCTACTCTGCTTGCTGTGTGAGCCTCTCTTCGCCCAATCTAAGGTGGCGCCGTAAATAGCATCGCCACTTAGTGCGATCGGCAGCTTCACCCTCCCATGTTGCTGGATCCATGTCCAGTGCCCTCATATCTCTCTTGCACACATCTTTGAACCTCAGCTGTGGTCGCCCAACTGTTCTCCTGCCATCTGCTAAATGTCCGTAGAAGATATCTTTTGGGATGCGACCATCTTCCATGCGGCGAACATGGCCAAGCCTGCGATGTCTGCGCGGCTAAGCAGTGTATACATACTTTGAAGGCCGGCACGTGACAACACCTCGACATTAGTCACTTTATCTTTCCACGAGATGCCTAGGATGGGACGTAGACACCGTAAATGGAAGGTATTGAGCCTTCTTTCTTGCTTAGCATAGGTCGTCCAGGTCTCGCTGCCATATAGGAGTGTGCTGGTGACGCAGGCATTAGATACCGCAGCTTTGGTCTTCATTGTGAGTTTAGAGTTTCCCCAAACACGCGATGTGAGGCGGGCAAAGGTAGCTGCAGCTTTGCCAATGCGGCTGTCGATTTCTGTATCCAGTGAGAGTTTGTCATTGATGGTAGACCATAGGTATGTGAAGTGGTGCACCACTGCCAATTCATAGTTATCAATAGTGATAACTGGTTCAGCACCCACATCCTGACTCAGCACATTCGTTTTCTTCAGACTTCTTGTGAGGCCAAAGTCCTTGCATGCTTTAGTGAAGCGATTCATCAAGCTCTGAAGCTCCTGTTGCCTTTGAGTGACGACTGCAGCATCATCAGCGAACAACAAGTCTCTTATAGTGACGCTTCTGATTTTTGTTTTTGCCTTCAGCCGTGAAAGATTAAACAGACGGCCATCTGACCTAGTGTGGAGGCATAATCCTTCAGTTCTATATATATATATATATATATATATATATATATATATATATATATATATATATATATATATATATATATATATATATATATATAGAGAGAGGGGGAGAGAGAGAGAGAGAGAGAGAGAGAGAGAGAGAGAGATAGAGAGAGAGAGAGAGAGAGAGAGAGAGACATGTACAATAAGAAAACAGACAGAAAGAAGATTTAGACAACAAAAGCATAGACAGAAAGAAGACATAGACAAAAAGAAGACATAGACAGAAAGAAGACATAGATAAAAAGAAAACAGACAAAACGAACCCGTAGACATAAAAACAAGACATGCGCAAAAAGAAGACATTGACAGAAAGAAAACAGACAGAAAGAAGACTGTGACGGTGACTAATTGTTGCGCACATATTTGCGCACGGATTACGCATACAAAAGTAAAAAGTATTTATTTGTCTGATAAAAATATATTTATCTTTGAATGCATGTTTTTTGGTCTTGAGGGACAGAACTCAGATTAGGCGATGGGTATTCATTCTGTGAGTTATCGCTCCTTGTATCGTTCCTGAAAGTCGAACTCGGCGGAGGAATTTAGACTTACTTTAATCTATTCTGTGTTTGATTAGAAATAGATTGTTCTTGCTTCAGAATGTCTATGGCCCGAATCTATGTGTAGTTCTTGTCTATGTAGGACGAGTATGTCCTATAGCTTGATACCTTTGTATGTTTATGTCGAACTATTTTTCTTGTACTGTACCTTTGGGGAGGTGCTTTTCGGCGGATGAAGAGACGTTAGAGAGTTCTTCGGTGATGAAGCCTATGGCGGGAGTCATGTCGTAGACCTGCCCAAAGTTTGTGATCTCTTTTTGATTATGGGAACGAAGATAGTTTCTTCTGGGATTGTTAAATCCATGAGTTCCCTAGTGTTCATTCCATAACGCCAGGAGAAGAGCGTTTGTGCTTGCTAGTGTATTCCTATGTCAAGGTAAACGTACTTTTGCTGACTTCGTTCATTCCTAGGCTTAAGATGGGCAGACGTTTACATGAATCTACCTATGTCAGTATGTCAGAACGACATATTATCTAGCAGCACTGGTTATGTTTCTATACAGCAATTATGAGGACAGATTATGCTGATGCTTGTGGAAACTTTGATATTCAAGAATTGAATCTTTATTGAAGCTTTGTCGTACATCGTTAGGGTGAGCGATGTTTACAAGACGAGAAGCCATTTTCGGAATGCTATTTATTGTTGATCATTTACCAGAGAACAGGGACGCCCTTATTATCGGGTGATGATCAAGAGATCATACTTATGAAAGGAAAATCTATTATTCGCTCAGAAGATATTTGCTGAATGCTATTTAAAGAAATCTCCGCTAGGGTACAAGCTACACTTATGCTAAAGGAGGTTCTGTCCAGGAGTCACCGTAAACATTATTGATTAACTGACATGACTAGTCAGTAAGGCCTGATGAAGATTTGTTAAACATTATATATTAACTGACATGATCAGTCAGTAAGGCCTGATGGATATTTAGATGAGATATGGAACTCTGAACGTTGGTATACTGATGTTCCATTATGATTGTCCTCAACATGCCAATTTATAATTGTACACCGTGGGTCAACAATATGCTATTGATGTCGACCTGTGTTCATGTAACTGTACCCATTCTGTCAAGTGTATGCGTCAAATTAAACTATTGAAACGTCTACAGTGGTCTGCATAAGTAACTTCTAGATACGCATGAATGAGTGTTTGAACCTTCAGTCAACTCCACAGAACAGTCACACATTCGCGTATTGACATTCGACACAACACTCATTGTCAACACTGTATTCTTGTCAGGGCCTCATTGTGTCCCAGGACAAGGTGACATGTATACCTGACACTGTGCTCGGTTGTTTGAGTTGACTATTCAGTCCCAGTACATCTTTACAACGTACACTGATAAAACACAGTATACAGCATCCCAGAATAACAGCCTTTATTACTATCACCACAAGGAAAAAAGGCGTTTATCACTAATGTTGTTTTTTTTTTTTTTTTTTTTTTTTTTCCTTAACCAGCAGCACTTGGGCTTTCAGCCCTTCGGCCCAATGACATGTCATTGCGAGGCTGGGGAACCTGAGGACTTTCCTTCCAACCCGGTCAGGAGCTTCGCTCCTTCCCATCCACAGAGGGTTTATCACAGGAACCGTTCAGGCTATTCAGTCAAATTTCCGGCCGTAAACATTTCTTCAAACGCCGACGCCCGGGTTTGAACCATGAACACCTGGTCGCCAGTACAACGCCGAAGCCATTACACCAGCGCGGCTCCCAACTAATGTTGTATAAGATGTGGTGCTTTATTTATCGAAAGGCTCTTATGGATATGAAAGTTTACGGTCTATTTATTGTTACTTCCCTTGAATTAGTCTAAGGGATATAACTGTCGGGCACAGCGCACGGCTGTTTGCCAGCGATCTTTTAGTTATTTCCCCTTTTTCCCCGACCGCGCTATTTATAGCCCACTTGACAGAGGTCACGTGGTCAACTTCCTTATGGGAAAAACATGTGGCGATGTTTACTTTTGATAGGGCTTAATTAATGCTTTTAGGCTACTTTATTATTATAAATACCGGCTTTAATTTTGCGTAAAGCTAGACTAGAAATGTTAGAGTAAATTTTAGAACAAGAACAAACATTTTATCGCAATTAGAACAGAAGATATAATAGTCTGAAATAGTGTGAAATTTACGTTTTTTTATATTTTGTTATGGTTTGTTTATAATGCAATTTTCACTAAATCGGTCACAATCAACATGCATAACCAATTACAGAAATCAAAAGTAGAAAACCTGCAGAAAATGGATATCAAAGTTTTGTTTTGGTTTCATGCGTCAAACATTAATTATTGAAACATTAAATTGCAAGTCCACATTTATTACCTTAAAATAACACACCCAATTGTCCCCAAAAACATGAGAGCTAACAATTATCTCAATCATACATCACGATGGTCATGTAAAAATGAGTATGGTCATGAGTAAAACGAAATGTTCAATTTAATAGATAAATAGGTGTATTTAATAAATACATCTATTAAATGATTTCCACACTCTGTTAATTCTGTCAATCTCAAGCAACAACTGCCATAATTTGCTCTAGCCCCAAAATTTCGCTCAATTATCATTCACACTTTCTTTTTTTATAGGATGAATCTGTACATTCACAGATGGAGAAATTTGTAACAAATGAGTTTCCATTATAAATTTTAATTGTGAAGTTATATTTTTAATACCGCTGGCGCGTCTTTCAATTTTCAATCTTCTCTGTTTTCTCTCCTGTGCCCACGTAAGACCTACTGTTTCCTTCATGGCTATTGCTAATTCTTTGGATATTCTAACTCTACTTTCAATGCCTGCTTTCCTGCAAATTTCCTGACTTGACGTTTCTGAACAGCGTTGTAGTTCATGTGCCTGCTGCAGGTCTAATGAATCAGTTGATGTTCCAGCAATATGTTTTCTAACAGTGTGGAGCAATTGAGATCGCTTACGTTTTGTTGGCGTTCTGGTGACTGATGTTTCTCTTCTATGTTTAATTAGTTTTTTAGTACAATAGGCTGTCCTCTGGTTTTGCATTTTATGATATTACTTTTTGCTGTTTCTAGTTTTTTTCTAACAATGGTTGTGAATAGGGGTTCTTCCTTTTGTGTTAGTGGTTGTGAAGGTGGCTTAGCAAGTAACTGTTGTACTGTGATGTCGCTTTTGAAGACAGGCGAGGTGGATGTACTTGTATGTATAACTGACTTGGTAGGTGTAGAAGTGGCAACAAAAACTGGCATGCTAGGGTGAGTAGTGTTATCCACCTCCAAATGAATAATGGTATCGCCTTTAATGTGAGCTGGCACATCAACCTCCAGTTGAACAATAATATCATTAATGTGGGCAGGCACATCAACCTCCTACTGTACAGAGCTATCCTGACTACAGCTAATTGACTGACTACAAACTAACTGACTGACTACAGCTAAATGACTGACTAGACATGGAGGGGTCAGAAAGAACATCACAGGGGATAGAGCAGCTTTTTGTTTTTAAAACACCAAAAGATGTCTTTGCAACATAATTGCACAGTTGACATTCACTTATAGTTAAATTATGGTTTTAGTCTTTCCAGATGTGCTGACTGTTTTCCGATAGTAACTTGGCTGTTTCAAGACACTTCTCATTATGCCTCCTTTTTGAGTTTTGTATTCGTAAGTAACACTTCTTACAAAATATAGTCGAATGCTGTGTGGGTTTATCATCTGATACGTTAATTCCAAACACAAAGAACAGATCATTAACGTAATTAGAACAGGTCAGTGCTTTCTGAATTGAACGTGTTGTTTTGGAAGTTAATGCTCTCTTGCCACAGGCTCTGCACAGTGCACTGGCACAATTCATATGATGCAAAACAGTATGTTCCATTTCGTTGTTATGTAGTATAGTTTACTTGTGTATGTATAAAGATAGAGGAATATTTGGGACTATCAAGTCTAACACCAGGATGTAGAATGCTTTATCTGTGAATGAAAGAAGATATAGAAACAGTTACTTAGAATTCTTTGGCAGCCGTCGTGTGCACAGGATTCTCTACCAAAGAACACTAATGGAACAGTCCTTATCTCACACACAATTTAAAAAAAAAATCATATTATAAATACAAGATTAACAAGACTTGAAAGATAGAACAAAGTATGTGGAAGTAATCTATCTATAGATTTGCATGTTTTCTGACGCTTATATACGTAGCTAAATATCATTATAAATTAATGAAAATGCAAAAACAAATGGTGCTTTACAAAAGGTTATTTTTGTACAACCTTATTTAAGATTTGTGAGTATCAGGAATGCGTTTACAGTAATTTAAATGCTATAAAATCTGGTGACAATATGCTTGTTCTTGTAATGCCAAACTCACAAAATTGACTACCACACATTCTCAAGATATGAAACCAAAAAAAAAAAGTATGTGGAAATAATCTTTAGCTTCCCTTCGAGAAGTCTTTATAATTATAAACTCAAACGAATGGGCCGATTTTTAGATATTAAATTAATAAAAAGATTACTTATTTTATGAATTTCCTCAAATGATGACGCTGTTTTCAAAAGTCTGTAACTCCGTCAAAACTAATTTCAAACAAATAAAAATGCAATCAAACATAGAGCAGAAAACAAAGTTATAGTACACAAAAGAATTTTAGCGCTGTGTTTATCCAGAACGAGTGTGTAATGATTTATATTTTACAGATTTTACACACACAACAGCTGATTTTCCCCGCCAAAAACTTAAATAGTCTTTTACGGTGCACACGAAAATTTTATACCCGGTGTCAGAATTCCGGTCACCGAAACTAAAAGAGCGCTCTGGTATAGGGCACAAACAGCCGTGAGCGGGTTGATCACCCGCTTGCCAGCCGCTCTGATTACGGAAACAACAATTAATTTTTGTTGCACCTATAAACGCCATTAGGCGTAACGGAACAACAATTAATTTCTTGTTGCCCTAAGACGCCTGCACGAGGCGTACTGGCCATTGGCTGCTTTGTCGGTCAGTGGCTAAGGATGGAAGAAGAAGAAGAAGAAGAAGATATAACTGTAACACTTTTTTTACTTGAGATACTTCTGTAGATAACTGGTTATGCACCAAAGTTGTTACTTTCAAAAGTAAGGACAAACTTAGGTAGTAGAAAATACTAGTAAATGCTTATAGTTGGTAGTACTATGATAAAAGGTTCAATTACCAACAACAATTTCAGCAATGTCAAAGAAAATTATAAAAGCAGGTTATTGGAGGAGTCCAAGTATTTATATCAAGTGTTCTTTATTTAGTTCAAACACTTGATACTTATTTAGTTTGATCAAATCAACTAGGTTTCTTGGGATGGTACTAGCCAGCAATTAATGCTGTGAAGACCCAAATGCCTAATATCCGGCTTTTGGCTAGGATCATGTGTCTACACACAGGGAACAGTAGTGACATTTATGTCATGAGGTCCTTTGTGTGAAAACACAGAAGACCAATACAATGACACATGGTGTCATTGGGTCTTCTAGTGTTGGGACATGTGGTCTTGACCAGAGCCGGGTTTGGGCGGGGACAATGCAACCTCATGCGAGGAAAAAATATGCAACCTCATGCGAGGAAATTAAAAAAAAAAAAAATAGGTTTCTTGGTATGGTACTAGCCAGCAATTAATGCTGTGAAGACCCAAATGCCTAATATCCGGCTTTTGGCTAGGATCATGTGTCTACACACAGGGAACAGTAGTGACATTTATGTCATGAGGTCCTTTGTGTGAAAACACAGAAGATCACTACAATGACACATGATGTCATTGGATCTTCTTGTGTTGGGACATGTGGTCTTGACCAGAGCCGGGTTTGGGCGGGGACAATGCAACCTCATGCGAGGAAAAAATATGCAACCTCATGCGAGGAAATTTAAAAAAAAAAATGGTATGGTACTAGACTAGCAACTAAACTGGAACAAACACATAGACCTATTAGTGCCGAGCAGTAGGGGACTTATTATAAAATTCACAATGTTTGTCGCTGTTTAATATTCAATATCTCTGCAACCACTTGATCGTAACTGTTGCAACTTTGCATATGACCTAATGATCGCTATGTCCCGAGGGGGGCATTTTTTTCCTCGCTAACAAACTTATGGTTTTAAATTTTCTTTATTTAAAGTATACAAAATCGACCACCTCCTAGTCTGTGATAAAATTAACCGTGATAGAACGTTAAAATATCTCCAAAGATAAAATGTAGGGATAAAAACTAATGAGTAAGCTACTAGAATACATGATCGCCCACGCCGCGGGTCACCACCCGCCATGGAAATTAAATTGTTAGACGTGAAGGCAAAACGTTTACCCTTGGAACGGGATGAGAACGGAGATCAAAAGGAAAAAATATGACTGAACACGTGCTTAAAACTAGCAAGGCTAAAAGGACGCAATTGGGGGGGGGGAAGAAAAAAAAATTCACGTCCCCAAGTTGACACAAGGTAAAGAAATCGACAAAAGGGACCTTAGCTATTATACGCAACAGTCATTTCTTGGACGCTTTTGCGATAACTTAGTCCGTTTATTTGAATTCAGCGGCAAGCGCATTACAAAAGATGCTCGAAAATATTTTTTAAAAAAACCAACTAACCTTGAAAAGTAACTTTTTCTTAATAATAATGTTAGGAATATAAAACCTAGCTGGCCTGATGGCCCATCTTGAGCAGTGAAATAATATGCTTTCATTTATACAGACGGATAGATAATAAGAAAGATATTGACAAAAGACTGTGTTGTTCATATCAGCGAGCGACTGCATTGAAACAAAAAAATGTCCCTAATTTTCAAAAACTGCGGCCTTGAGACTCAAGTGCTAAAATCTAGTTGGAATGAAAGAGAGGGAATGTGGTGGAGAATTGTGGCTAAAAATAACTTTAAAGGCAAAATTGTGTAGGGGAGGGCAGAGTTGGTTAAAAAAACAAGTGTGTTTTTTTTGTGAAACGCAAGTAGAGACAGACGGACCAACAGACAATAATACATACTTGACTGAGTGATAAGGGTGGATTTAGGCTAAATGATAATGGTGCGCCACAATGCCAGGTACGTTAGCTCCGTATAAGATTGACGACCACTTGCCACCCCTATCGACACCTGGTATTAAAGTGCAAGATGTAGGTGTCTTCTCTGATTTTAGGATGTTGCTGTGTATGTGGTAGTAGAACAGTTCACAAGGTATAACACAGGCAACATGATGTGTAGAGTCATAGAAATGGTAACTTCGTTGTATAATTTTTTCCATTTATTGCACGCCACAAAACAGTCAGGATATTTATATCATCAACATAGTTCAACGAGTTCAGCATTCAAAATCATAGAGTTCTAGTTCGTGAAGCTGTATAAATAATATATATAAATTCTGCAACAGTGTCAGCTGCAGATCATCACTGTTCATAGACAATAATAAATATTCCCTTTCTGATGCTAGCAGATCAGATGTATACAATCAGTCCGTTTACTGTCTGCACGTGAATAGCATACATGGATTACAGGTCAGCTCGACCTTTATAATGTTTCTAAGTCTAACCATCTGACTTGGACGTGATCTCTGATATAACGAATCCTGGAACACAGACAATAGTCTTGTTGGTCTAGAGCGACCCATATATATATAACTAGTTCAGGTATAAAGATACCGGTGACTTAATCCTAGTCAAAGTACCTCTCCATTTTGAATCACACAGGCGAGCAAAAAGGCGACAAAATGACGAACCTCTAGATGATAGCATAAAGTTCGATACAAGAGGAATTACCTTATTTCGGAAAATCAACCATGAACATATGCCTCCAGGCAGGCTTGAATAATACTGGGAAATAGTCTAGTTAGCTAACTAACTCACAAAGACAATGTATTTCCCTCAGAAAATCACAAGACGCAGGTCGCGTCTGCTCGCTACTTAGACCATTTCTAAACTCCCCGAGCTGGCCGGAACAACAAACGAAAACCAAGTCGAGACATGCGCAGAACGACAATCTCTGAGTCGCCGTTCACAATAAGACGATTCTAAGAACATTCGAGATAAAAGTCTTACACAGTCGCGCCTTTTATGGACATGAAAAGAAGCGTTAAGAAAGGTTTCAGACATCTACCATAGTTGACTGGTACTACCAAATAAGGAGATGTGGTCACGCTTCGTTCAAGAAATTATAGACCGAACGTGTCTCTATACAAGAGGAGGTAAACTCCTAAAAAATAGCAATATCAATATTTCGAGTTCCGTCCCTTTGACTGTGAAATATATTTAATATACACTTCAGTCAAAAATGATCATACATATGAAAAATGTTTATACAAACGAAAAATAATAATGATCCGTGCGTAACATTACCGCACCCTCCCGGGAAAAAAAAAATGAAACATTTTTTTTTTAAATCCTGGAGCCGGAAAAAAAAAATCTAGGCTCCTAACGCACGTATGATGCGCGGATATATACCTAACAAATTAGCTCAACGCATGGAGCGACACTGAGATCATATCTCAGATCCTTAGAGAAAAAATTTATCTAAGTATACGCTTATATATTCCAGGAAGGTGCCACCAACACACGCCACAATGATGGCAACATCATAATGAAAATCAAATTATTCTCATACCAATATATGAAATTAAATATATTATTATGGTATCATACAATGTGTTGCAAATAGCGGTGTAATTTACTAATATACCGCACTATATTATTACATTATATAAAGCAACAGTAATTAATAAGTAATACATGTGTTGATCTTCGTTGACATAAAACATTCAATAGAAGAAGATGTGGACATCATCCGCTCCCAATCTAGGACAGGACTTGATATCCTCAAAGTTCCACAATGGACATAAACTCGCAGACTTCAATGATGTGCTGCGAAAATATCAATAACACAAATCTTAAAGACAACTGGTAAATCTCCTAATACAATCCTGAAAATAATTTATTTAAATGTGGCCGAGTGATCTTTTGGCCCGTATATCACTAACTAAGCCTTCTTAGATAATTACATGGGTACAATGTTATAAATTCCCCCCCAAAAAAGTGAGAAAAAAAAAATCTACTAACATGTCATTATAATATTGACTTGTATATCAGGAAATATATATGACAGAAGAATCATGTGGAATCGTGTGGGCATCTGGACAGAATGTCTGCCATCACATTATCCGAACCACGGATAGCTCGAACCGAGAAATGAAATGGTTGAAGAGCTATGGCATAACGAGTGGACCTCGAGCTCTTCAAGTTTTTGCTCTGAATAGCAGTAAGCGCTTTCTGGTCGGTTTCCACAATGAAATGTGCGCCTAGAAGAAATCTTTGTAACTTCAGAATAGACCATACCATAGCCAATAACTCACGGTCTAAAACCGAGTAATTCTTTTCTGCAGCATTTAATTTCCTAGAGATATACATCACCGGATGCAGAGTATCAGAATACTCCTGCATTAGTGCTGCCCCAATCCCAGTTGACGAGGCGTCACTCCGAAGAACAAAAGTCTTCTCAATAGTAGGTAACCTAAGAATAGGTGGAGATGAAAATAGGGCTTTAACCTGGTCCAATGAGGATTGACATTCTTTAGACCAGCGGATCAGATTAGGCGACCCTTTCTTCAATAAAGTAGAAAGCGGTGCCATAATGGAGGACAGATTCGGAATGAATCGTCCGTAGAATTGGATCAAACCTAATAGACTCCTTACTTGTTTCTTCGTCTTAGGGACCGAAATGTTAAGTATTTTTGAAACATTGTGGTCCTCTGTCTTTAAAAGACCACGACCAACACGATGACCTAGGAAAGAAATCTCACTAAATCCTATAAAGGCTTTAGAGGGTTTTGCAGTCAAGTTATACTCGCGAAGAGTGGACAGTAATTCGTATAAACCCAAATAGTGATCTTCCCAGGAATCACTGAATAGACAGATATCATCTAGGTATGCTATGACATCTGTACGATATGCGAGAATTCGCCGCATCATGCGTACGAATGTAGCAGGGGCGTTCATAAGACCAAAAAGGCATGAAATTCCATTGGAATAAACCCCTAGGTGTAGAAAAAGCTGTAAAAGGTTTGGCACGTTCAGTTAGCGGGACTTGCCAATAACCTTTAGACAAATCTAGTTTGGTAAAGAATCTAGAATTAGAAAGTTTATTGAGTAGCTCTTCTAATGAAGGCATAGGTTCAGCATCGAACTTCGTAACTTGGTTCAATTTGCGATAATCTACGCAAATGCGAATGTTATTATCCTTCTTTCGAACAATAACCATAGACGAAGAGTATGCTGAAGTGGATGGTTCAATGATTTCCAAACGTATCATTTCATCCAATTCTTTTTCGACTTGAGACTGGAAATGGATAGGTATAGGATAAGGTCTGACTCTGATAGGATTGTGATCAGTAAGCACAATGTCATGTTCAATGACATGTGTGTGTCCCGGGATGTCTGTAAGAACATCCTGAAATGTTTGCAACATCGAAGAAACTTGTCGATGTTCCTCAGCGGAAAGATTTGGAGAAACGGTCACGTTTTTCCAAGATTCCGTAGAATAAAGTGGGACCATAGAAAGAGGAAGATTGACATCAGAAAAAGCAGTTTCCTCATCCTGTATAACTGACAGAGATGAGTACTGACCATGAGTTGCTTGAGAATTGTCCGTAGCCTGGAAAATAGGCTGCAAATAGTCAGGTCTTTCATAAAATTCCGTGAGCATATTTATGTGGAAAGTTTTATGCTTTCCATCAATATCGACAACATAGTCGACATCAGAAATTTTGGAGACTATTGCATATGGACCTTTCCATGCAATTAGAAGTCTGTTCTCCCTTGAAGGAAGTAGAACGAGAGCTTTGTCACCTGGACAAAGTTGTCGTAGACATCTATTCTTATTTGCAAACTGCCTTGCCTTTTCTTTAGCAAATTCGGAAGACGAAGTTGCTAGTTTGCATGCCTCGATGATCTTTTGCCTAAGAGCAATGACGTACTCATAAGAAGATTGAGTCTCATCGCTAATATTATCGGCAGTGATTAGATCGTGAAGTAAAGACATAGGGCCGCGCGGTTGCGCGCCAAAGACAAGTTCAAAAGGGGAAAACCCCGTATGTTCATTGGGGACCTCTCTGTACGCAAAGAGAGCCGCGGGTAAGACCCTGTCCCAATCCTGAGGATGATCCTCAGTTATTTTACCAAGTAAAGTTTTCAGAGTCCTATTTAAACGTTCGACCAACCCATTAGACATTGGGTGATAGATACTGCTGAGAGACCTTTTAATGTGTAGCATAGACATTACCTGTGACATAGTGTCTGATATAAGTTGAGTGCCATGGTCTGACAATATTTCTCCGGGAAAACCCAAGCGAGAAAATATCAGCCAAAGAGCGTCTGCGATATCAGCAGTTGAGATGCTCTTGAGAGGTATTGCCTCTGGCCAACGTGTGCACATATCGACACATGTAAGAATAAATTGATGTCCTCTAGCCGACTTAATTCTAAAAGGACCGATAATATCTATTGCCATTTTTTGAAAAGGGCGAATAGGAATGTCAGCAGCCTGGATAGGCGCAGCATGTCGTGGTCCTTTAGATTTGACCTCCTGACATACTTTGCAAGAGCGACAGTACATTCGTATGTCCTTGCTCACAAATGGCCAAAAGAAAGCCGCAAGAACCCTCGACTTTGTACGGAAAAAAACCCATATGTCCAGCACATTGCGAGTCATGAGCATGTTGCAATATTTGCAATCTCATGCTCTTGGGCACAAGAATTTGTGAATGAGTGGACGTAGTCGAGTCTTGTACCATACGTACAAGTACGCCGTTCTTCATAGAAATCCAAGATTTTCTATTAGTATTTTGATTAGGATCACCTTTTTTTGCTAGAATGAAGAATTTTTGTAAAGAAGGATCTTCTTCTTGCAATTTGATAAATGAGTCACGTGTAATAGTCAAGTGACTATCTTGGTCATTTACTTCATCATTATTAGTTAATGAAGTTTGAGGTGGATCCAGAGCATGTGCTCTTGTGACCACCGCATTGGTAGCTTCAATGTTTTGCTCTTCCCAAACAGCAATCTGCTGTGGGGTACATTCCCTAACTCCGTGAATACGACCAATAATAAGGTCCGCAATAGGGTTTGGAAGTAGACACGCGTGGACCTCTCCCGTGAAGAAAGGAGTAGCAATGTGTATTATAGCAGTAGGATACTTTTCCAACGTGCCACCAAATGTGACACATTTGATGACCTTTCCTGTAGCACAGGATGGATCTACAAGAGATTGCCTAACCCCGACAGTAGTACATCCAGAGTCAAACAACACTGAGACTGGATTACTATTTACAAGCCCCTTATGTAATATAAGAGAACCTCTCCCATCATGAGCAACATTAGCAGGAAGAGCGGGCAAAGGATGACCACAGCTTAAAGTACTAACGGTCTTTGGGTCAAATAAAGTACTGCATTGGATACATTTATTTGCTCTACCAAAATCAAAAGATGAGCATCCGATAGCATTATGGTCTTTATTATCATTAACCTGTTTATCTACTCCCTGAGATTCTTGTTGAACAGAGTTTGTCTGTTGATATTTTTTTCTCTTATGTTGCGATCTACCGCGACCATTATTGCCTCTGCAATTATCATTAAAGTCCCTACTGTAATTTTTATCCTGGTTTGAGTTCCAGTTTCCATAACTGTCATTACCATCTCTATACTGTTGAGAACCTCTATTATCCTGGTATTGAGGTCTCTGAGAAAAATATTTTCCTCTATACCGATTACCTTTGTGAAAATTTCTAAAGTTAACCGGAGTAGAATAACGTGTAGTATTAGGATGTCTCCAGTTCTGGGAAGAAGAATCACCCTGGAATTGATTACTATGATTCTGGGCATAATTACGGTTACTCTTTTTATTGAAATTTTGCTGGCTACCCTGAAATTTACGCATAAAATTTGGGCCATAAGGTGCTGCCGAAGCAACTGGCAGACCTTCTTTTACTTTAGAGTTGCTAATGGTTATGTGAGGATGCGCAGTAACATACTGGCTACCGTATTCTTCCATTTCTTTTATGTTTTTAGGCTTACGCTCATGAAGAAAAGAAAGAAAGGATTCATTAACAGAAGACATAACCTTGTCTCTAAGTAGTAAGTCCGTAAGAGCTTCAAATGTACTCTCTGTCTTAGACAACTCAACCCATCGTAAAAAAAGTAAGACGGATGCCTGAGATGAATTCAGAGAATTCAACTCCAGTTTCTGGTAACATGTTTTTAAATTTAAGACGATATCCGTCCTCGTTAAGTTGGTACTTCTTTAACAATGCTGCTCTGACAACCTCATAGTTGTTTTTGTCAGGCACATCTACCATACTCAACAAAGTCAAAGCATCACCTCTAAGTATCTTGGACAGATGATAAACATATAATGTTTTATCTATATTATGCACATTACATGCACTTTCAAATCTATCTAGATAAAATGTTATATCATCGATTGAGGGATTAAATGCTGGTAGATTAAGCTTGAAATCCTTAGCATTAGTCTTATCTGACACCTTATTTGCATCATTAGCATTACCAGCGTTCAATAACTTTAACTTCTCCAACTCTAAAGCTATGAGTTTTTCTTCATGCTCCATTTTTGCTTTTCTGTCATCAGACTCTCTTTGTAACCTTCTTTCTTCAGCCTCAGCCTGTGCCTGCAATTTTCTTTCTTCAACCTGAGCTTGTTTTTCTAATCTTTTATTTTCAGCCTCTATTTCAAGTCTCTTATTTTCAGCCTCTTTTTCAAGTCTCTTATTTTCAGCCTCTTTTTCAAGTCTCTTATTTTCAGCCTCTTTTTCAAGTCTCTTATTTTCAGCCTCAGCCTGAAGTCTCTTCTCCTGAGATTCTGCTTCTCTTTTTTTGTTTTTCCATTTCCATTTGTAATCTTTTCTCATCCACCTGCATCTGCAGTTTCTTTTGTTCTATCTCAGCATCTATTCTCTTTTGTTCAGTTTGTTCTTTCATTTTCTTTTCTTCCGACTTCAATGCCTTGGCATATTGAACAGTCGCAAATTCTTCTAATTTATCACCTGTCTTCCCAAGGGCTTTACCCTGCTCAATAAAGTACTCAAATGTAGACATGATGTCTAAAATGTGAGTACAGAACCTGAAATAATTAATTATCTTATTTCAATCTTAATAGCAACGAGACTTAATAAAGTGCTTGTATAATCACTATGTTTACCCCAATCTCTGTGGGAAACAAGACTTGACACCAACTTGTATTATCAAATGTATAATAATATCACAAGTCACCTCTTAATTATCAGTGCACTACCCAAATCAGTGCATAACCATCAGTTATTTATCATAACTGCACTACAATAGTGCATAAGCAAAAACCCACCAGTTAGTTATGATAAGTGCACTATAGACCAATAGTGCATGAGCATATATGTAACAATAGTGAAAGCTAACTATGCAAGAACTATGCAAACAATAACAAGACAATGTAAACAATAACAAAGGTCACCAACAATGTAAACAATAACAAAGATCAAAGTCAATGTAAACAACAACAAAGATCAAAGTCAATGTAAACAATAACAAAGATCAGAGTCAATGTAAACAATAACAAAGATCAGAGTCAATGTAAACAACAACAAAGATCAAACAATACGAAAACATTCGCATAAGTCAAATAAATAAACAGCGAAACTAAAAAGAAATGTGATGACAAAATGCGAAGATATGACAAACAAATGACGCTACAGTATATACACAAAAATATACGTAAAGAACTGAATAATAGAAAAGGGGAGACCTACAAATACAAACCATCGAAATCGAAACTAAAAAACAGAAAGAAAGAGAGAAAATAAAAAGGAAAAAAAAATATACAAGAAACAAAAATAAAGCACAACTCGTCACAACTAAACAGATATAGCAACGATTGTCGCTAGCAAATTTCACAGTAGGAAATTCGCACAGTCCCTAACGAAAACGCTAACAGTAGAACATCTGTGACGTGGTATCTTCTACTGAAAGTCACCGCCCAACCGAGAAAACCCGCAGAATATAAACATATAAATATACAAATACAAATAACATATAACATGTAACAAATAGCAAAAAATGTGAAAGAATTTAGAAGGCTCAGCTAGAACATAAGGGCACAGTTCACAAACAAAACAGGCCACTTAACTTCTATGTATCCACAACGTCAGCACAGTTCAGAACAGGATGTGATCAGCATTCTTAGGACAATGATCCAACGTTGATCCATATCTGCTCTCATAAACTGCCATGACGAAGGAAATGAGCTTCTAACAGGAAACAGCTTCTGAACTTGACCTTCTGAATCTGCAACAGTACCTCTCAGACCGGAACAGTTGTTACGGCACTTGTCCTTCTTCTTAACAGATCAGGAAATCCATTCGCTCGGTACTTGTCCTTCTAGTTGTAGACAAACTTCAATACTGCCGAGCAGCGCCGGGTAGTTTCAAAATATCAACAACTGTCAGTAATGCCGGGTACTTTCAAAATCTTTCATCAAATGTAGCTTTTCTTGAAGGAAGTGAGTTGAACTGTAATTTTGAAAGCTTGATGATGATGTCTGGGTTTGTTGACCCCCTTGATAGCTGGTATCAGAGTAAACACACCTATGGCCACCAAAAATGATAAGGGTGGATTTAGGCTAAATGATAATGGTGCGCCACAATGCCAGGTACGTTAGCTCCGTATAAGATTGACGACCACTTGCCACCCCTATCGACACCTGGTATTAAAGTGCAAGATGTAGGTGTCTTCTCTGATTTTAGGATGTTGCTGTGTATGCGGTAGTAGAACAGTTCACAAGGTATAACACAGGCAACATGATGTGTAGAGTCATAGAAATGGTAACTTCGTTGTATAATTTTTTTCCATTTATTGCACGCCACAAAACAGTCAGGATATTTATATCATCAACATAGTTCAACGAGTTCAGCATTCAAAATCATAGAGTTCTAGTTCGTGAAGCTGTATAAATAATATATATAAATTCTGCAACAGTGTCAACTGCAGATCATCACTGTTCATAGACAATAATAAATATTCCCTTTCTGATGCTAGCAGATCAGATGTATACAATCAGTCCGTTTACTGTCTGCACGTGAATAGCATACATGGATTACAGGTCAGCTCGACCTTTATAATGTTTCTAAGTCTAACCATCTGACTTGGACGTGATCTCTGATATAACGAATCCTGGAACACAGACAATAGTCTTGTTGGTCTAGAGCGACCCATATATATATAACTAGTTCAGGTATAAAGATACCGGTGACTTAATCCTAGTCAAAGTACCTCTCCATTTTGAATCACACAGGCGAGCAAAAAAGGCGACAAAATGACGAACCTCTAGATGATAGCATAAAGTTCGATACAAGAGGAATTACCTTATTTCGGAAAATCAACCATGAACATATGCCTCCAGGCAGGCTTGAATAATACTGGGAAATAGTCTAGTTAGCTAACTAACTCACAAAGACAATGTATTTCCCTCAGAAAATCACAAGACGCAGGTCGCGTCTGCTCGCTACTTAGACCATTTCTAAACTCCCCGAGCTGGCCGGAACAACAAACGAAAACCAAGTCGAGACATGCGCAGAACGACAATCTCTGAGTCGCCGGTTGAGGGGGTTTTAAAGTATTAGGATAAAAGATCTAGAAAAGGGGGTTATTGTGGGATTTTAAATATATGGTTAGGGGTTTAAAAATACCTTTTTGTATAATGGGTTTAATTTTGGCCCTGAATATTAGGGTTTTTGGGTATGGGGTTTTAATAAATAAAAAAATAAATAATGGGGTTGGGGGTAAAAAATTTATGGTTTGATTTTAGGGTGGTTGGTTAATAAAAAAAGGGTTATTATAGGGTGACTTTGGTGAAATTAGATATGGGGGTTGGGGGTTTGTAGATTTTGGGGATGGTTTGGGTGTTGTTGGTGGGTGGGTAAGAATAATGGGGGGGTTTGGGGGGGGTTTTGGGTTGTTGGTTGTTTTTTTTAATGTTTGGGTTTATGGTGAGAGTAATGTGGAGATATGTAGTTTTTGGGTTGTTTTGGTGTGGTGTATGGGTGTTTTGTGGGGGAAATGTGGTTGTTTTTTGTTTAGGGGTTTTTTTTTGTTTGGGGGTTGTTTGGTTGGGGGTTTGTGGGTGTGTTTGGGGTGAGGTTTTTTTTGTGGAGTTTTTTTGGTTTTTGGTTTTTTGTTTTATATGTGTTTTTTTTTTGTTTTTTGT